>CM071578.1:1589344-1686664 GCA_036426205.1 Ascaphus truei | reverse complement strand
AGGGAGAAGATAACAAACTAAATAGGGGGTAACGTTTCGGGGTATAAAACCCCATCTTCAGCTCGTTACCCCAAGTAAAAATAAAGACTATGGTACTTCCATGTCTCCAGTCAATCCGGATTACTATTACTACACCAACGCGGGCAGACGGGATCAGTGCGGGATCTCGCCGCACTGCGGTCACGTTTAGATGACGAGAGATCTTGCTCTTAATTTGACTGGAGACAGGGAGTGCCATATCTTTAGTGTTACTTTGAGAACGTACATCCTCGGAACGTGACTCCTTCCCCTCCTTATTAGCTGGCATTATACTGCCATTATATCCTGTGATTTCCCCTAGCAAACAAGTACCACACGTCTATGTTGTAGCACTACCCCATTGAGCCGCTGACGAGACAGATATCAGACGTTCAGCTGTAGTTGGTCTCCAAAACCATTCTCCGCTTCAAGAGGACAACACGCTCCCTCAAACGGGGAAGGGTCAAACGGACACCGTTATAGCGGAGAGAAGACGTGCACATCCCAGATGAACCCCCCAGGTTCCTCTTTCCCCCCTTTCCAGGCTTGGAACCCACGGAGATCAGGTGCAGAGCGTTGTGCTGGCGTCGGGACGGGTCCTGCTGGGAATCTGCAAGGTTGGGAACCCAGGCGGCTTCTCCCCTTAAAGGGGCAATTCCACTTAGGTCCCAGTTCGCTGACTTACCCCACGGCATTACTAGCCCTTCCGTGCCGGAGAAGCCGCCAGCGCGTTTAGATTGCCGCAAGTTTTAAAACATAGAGGGGGGGGGGGGGAGAGTGATCGGCAGCGGTTTAGGACATTTTTCCGCGTGGCTATTAAGGGCGCTTTGCCATGGAGATTTGGCGCTGGAATGTTCGCGCCGCCCACAGGTAATGTGCCCTCTAACCCAGGGTGTGTAACCTGGGGGTGCCTCCCCCCTAATACACTACTAGGGACGCATACCTCTCACTCCCTAATACAGAGGTGGCCAATGAGGGGCGTGGATTTACTGGTTGGGGAGGTGGTGGTTACAGAGGCCCGCGCGCTCTCCCCAAAGCATTTAAATTAAATGCGGGGAACCGCGGAGGCCTGTAAATTCCCTTACCTTGATTCCGGCGATGTGTCGCCATGGCAACGACGGCGTCACATGACCGCTCAGCGTCATTTGACGTCGGACCAAGGTAAGGAGAGCATGCAGGGGGGCGCAGGGGAAAACGTTTGTGCACCCCGCTCTAAACCCTTACCCAAAACCTTAACCTTTAAAACTCGTTACCCTAAAAAAGCACTTATCCTAACAACCGTAAACCTACCTCCTTTCCCAAAAAAACGTAACCTTTAAACTTGTTACCCTAAAAAAAATCCCTACCCTAACAAACCTACCGTTACCCTAATGTAACGCTAATTTCCGCCTCGGAGCCCAAACGGGAGGCCGCTAAATGGCGCGGCCAACTGTCCCGTGGCTGCTAACGGCTTGTGTCTAAAGTCCCAATCCTGCAGCCCCCCCTCAAACCTCTGGGCACCCCGCTTCCTGACATATTTACGGTTTTTTGGTTAGCTAGCAGGGACAGATGGTGACAGATCCACGTACAGAATAGAGTTAAGATGAGCATTTAGTGCAGTAACCAGGATTCCAGGTGGAACGATTTATCTCCCACGTTGTTAGATGGATGCCCGGGGGGTCAT
This sequence comes from Ascaphus truei, assembly GCA_036426205.1. Classification (NCBI taxonomy): domain Eukaryota; kingdom Metazoa; phylum Chordata; class Amphibia; order Anura; family Ascaphidae; genus Ascaphus; species Ascaphus truei. The sequence goes on along the minus strand of CM071578.1, from coordinate 1,684,983 downwards.
AATGGCCGTCTCACGAAGTGGCACTTGTGTCTGCCTCCGACCCTTTGTAACCCCAAAATCGGGGAAACCGCTCCAAAGGAAGCCCTCTAACTGCTGGCTCACTCGCGGGAGAACACCGTTGTTACGGCGGGCCTCTGCTGCTCAGCCGTTCACGCTGTCATACCTAAGCTTGGGGTGATCCGCCCAGACTCTGTGATACGGGGCATTTACGCGGTCAGGATGGGTGTTAAGGCCACGTTTCGTATGTTTCTCCTAGCATAACGCGAGGCCGTTGATGCTAACGAGATGTAGTGGTGATGTTGTTCTGAGATAATTAGCTTTGAGGATACGTGTCAATGCTGGGGAGCAGAAAGGCTTATTCCATGTAGTCGATGGGGCTGTTTGCGCCCTTAACGGCCATTGTTTTGCATATAATTAGCTGTGTAGAGAGCAGCATGAACCTCGGGACAGAGGCCGTTCACTTGGCGGAGCTTGAGGCATATGGTTAAGAAGCCTCAGCATGTGGCGCTCTCTGCACACAGTATAATATATTGATGATCTTGTATAAGCGTGCTAGTTTACGTAGCGCTTCAGAGGACATTTTGCAGGCACAGGTCCATGCCCCGTGGAGCGTTACAATCTATGTTTAGTGGTTGAGGCACGAGGGAGATAAGTGACTTGCCCAAGGTCACAAGGAGCCGACACTGGGAATTGAACCAGGCTCCCCTGCTTCACACTCAGTGGCAGTCAGTGTCGTTACTACTGAGTCGCTCTTCTCACCTTAATTTGCTGCTTTGCCATGATAGTTGTGCAGCCAACGTAGTGCTGAGCGCTCGGTGCTTGCCGGTTCGTTCGTTCGGTAATTCAAATTGTCCCCGACTGCTAAGGTTGCCACTCGTGCGCGGGTACGCACGCTCACCCAGCTTGGCGCTTGATGGTACACATAAAAATGACTTTCAAGCTTGCGAAATAGCCAGGACACCCGGAGTCATGCGTGGAGAGCTGGTGACGTCACCGTCTACAATGAGCGCGGTTCAGCGCCAGCGGGGCCACAGCCTAACTGACCAGCTGTGGAAGCGTATATAAAAAATAGTTGTACTGTGTCGGCAGAAAATATTTACCGACATCAATTTCATTTTAATACTGTATCATATTGTGTGTGTTACGTTCCAGCCTCAAGCCCTGCACAATATGTGTTAACGGTTCCCTGATGTTGTTAATGAAATAGGCGCGGTGACATGTCAGCCGGGATTCCCCGACGCCCGAGGCTACAGATCAATGTATGTGAAGTCTGACTGACCTTGTGAAGAGACTGGCGACGCATCGCCTTATGTCGTGCCGACTTTGTGATGACATTGTCTGAGGCATCGACCTTTCTTGTTCCGACGATGATTACTGAGTGGTAGTGAGGTCTTACGTAAGGGCAACACCAGGTTTCAGGCCTTCCGACGGGAACCAGTCCTTGGAGGGCACCACCAGGTCTTCACGAGGCCCACAGGTCCTTCAGGACGGGCACCACAGGTCCTTCAACGGACGGGCCACCAGCAGGTCCTTCACGGACGGGCACCAAAGGTCCTCACGGACGGGCCACCACCAGGTCCTTCAACGGGCACCACCAGGTCCTTCACGGACGGGAACACACCAGGTCGTCACGGACGGGCACCACCAGGTCCTTCACGGGGGCGGCACCAACATGGTCCTTACGGAGGGCACCACCAGGATCATTCACGGAGGGGCAACACCAGCCCTTCCGGAGGGCACCCACAGGCCCTCACTGAGGGCCCACCACTCCTAGGGGCACCTACACAGGAGGGGCACCACCAGGCCGTCCAGCGGACGGGCACCACAAGTGCCTTCACTGAGCACACGGTCACTGGGCACAGACGTTCCTTCCACGGACGGGGCCCACCACCAGCGTCCTCATCAGGGCGCAGGACGGGGGCACCACAGGTCCTTACGACGCCCACTGGCCTACGGGGGCACACCAGTCCACGGGCACGTACCTTCAGAGGGGGCACACCAGGGTTCCTTCCGTGACGCTGGCACGAGGTCCGTCCCTACGGAGGCACCAGGTCTTCGACGACACGCTCCACGGACGGGCACCAGGTCCTTCCCGGGCAGGTCTCCGGGGCACCACCAGGTCCTTAACGGACGGCCACCATGCCTCACGGACGGGCACGGCTTCACCGACGTGCCCACCTGTCCGTAAGGACCGGGCCAACCACCACGCCTTCACGGACGGGCAACCAAGGCCCTTCCACGGTACGGGCACACACAGGCACCTCCGGCGTGCACCACCAGGCTCCTTCCACGGACGGGCACACCAGGCATTCCTTCCACGCACGGCACCACCAGGTCCTCACCGGACGTGGCAACCACCAGGTCCTTTCACGGACGGGACCCACCAGGTCCTTTCGGAGGCACCCGGGTACGCGACGGACAGCACCACCAGGTCACCTCGACCCCAGCCTTCCCGGACGGCACCACCAGGTCCTTTCCGGACGGCACCAGGTCATTCACGACGACAAACAGGGAGTGCCTCTACCTTCGTGTGTAACCAGATTACCATGACAATTCACTTACAGTCGTCGGGGTCCGGTATCAGTAGCCACCGGACCTCCAGGCACTTCGTGTCTTGTACTTCGTCTCCTGAGAGCGGATCATGTTGATGCCGCAAGCCGGACCGGCGAACGGAGGGACACATTAGCCCGGAACACAGAAGAGGGAGGGGACCCGTTGGAGCGGTGATGCCTGACCTGCTCCTAGAAACTAGCCACTGCCCCACGATATACCTTTATAGTGATAATCCTAGACTGCAAAGGAAACGCCGGAGATCGGTGTGAAGTACCCACGGCGCGGGGACACCGTCCTGTGAAGGATAGCGCCGGATGGGTGCACAGTCCCCACGGCGACAGGGGAACCCTGCATGTGAAGGAGTAACGTCCTGGATCAGGGCTGGTAACCGTGGCTTCGGGTAACCACCGGCCTTTGAAGGAATACCCAGGTATCAGGGGCTGTGAAACCGTGGCCTGGGAACACCGGCTGTGAAGGATAGATGCCAGATCAGGGGCTGTAACACGTGGTCGGGGAACCACCGGCCTGTGAAGGATAAACGCCAATCATGGGCTGTAACCTTGGCCGGGGAACACCGCTGCTTGTAGAAGGATAAGCTCAGCAACAGATCAGGGGGCTGTAACCGTGGCTACGGGGACCCCGGCCCTGTGAAGGATAAGCCGGATTCAGGGTTGTAAACCGTGGCTCTGGGAACCCACGCCTGGGGAAGACGGATAACGCCAGATCGGGCATGTAACCGTGGCGCTGGGGACCCCGGACTGTTAGAAGGATACCAGAATCAGGGCTGTCAACCGTGGCTCTGGGAACCCGGCTGTGAAGGCATAACGCACGATCAGGGTTCTGGAAACCGTGCTCGGGAACCCCGGCCTGTGAAGATAATGCCAGACTAGGGCTGTAACCGTGGCTAGGGAACCCGGACTGTGAGAGATACGCGATAGTGGGCTGGTACGCGTGGCCTAGGGGAACCCCGGTCCTGTGAAGTAACGGCCAGATCAGGGGCTGTAAACCTGTCGTCGGGGCACCCCGGCCTGTGAAGGATAACGCCAGTATCAGGGGCTGTAACCGTGGTCTGGGGTAACCGCCCTGTGAAGGATAAGCCAGATCAAGGGGCATGTAACCGTGGCTCGGGATTACCCCGCCTGTGAAGGATAAGCCATGATCGGGCTTGCCTAACGTGGCTCGGGAACCCCGGCCTGTGAAGGATAACGCCAGATCAGGGGCTGTAACCGTGGTCATCGGGGAACACCGGCCTTGGAGGATACCAGACAGGGTGTTAAAGCTGGAACCCCTTGATGAAAGCCTATCAGGGCTGTAACCGTGGCCTGACCACGGGGAGAAACGGGTCGCCGGTGGCCGGGAAGGCCTGTATCAACGCCAGATCAGGGGCTGTAACCGTGGTCGGGGAACCCAGCTGTGAGAGGCATAACCGCCAGATCATGCTGTAACGGCGGGACAGTTGAGTAACGTGGCTCGGGGAACCCCGGCCTGTGAAGGATAACGCTCAGAGCAGGGGCTGGCTGTAACCGTGGCTCGGGGAACCCCAGCCTGTGAGGATAAAGCCAAGATCAGGGTTGTAACAGTGGCTCGGGAACCCAGCCTGTGAAGGATAACGCCAGATCAGGGCTGTAAACGTGGCTCGGGAACCCCGGCCTGTGAGGATAACGCCAGATCAGGGGCTGTAAACGTGGGCTCGGGGACCCCGGCCTGTGAAGGATAACGCCGATCAGGGGCTGTAAACGTGGCTCGGGGAACCACGGCCTGTGAAGATAACGCCAGATACTAGGGGCTGTAACCGTGGCTCGGGGAACCCCGGACCTGTGAAGGATAACGCCAGATCAGGGGCTGTAACCGTGGCTAGGGGAACACCGGCCTGTGAAGGATAACGCCAGATCAGGGGCTGTAACCGTGGCTCTGGGAACCCCGGCCTGTGAAGGATAACGCCAGATCAGGGGCTGTGAACCGTGGCTCGGGGAACCCCGGCCTGTGAAGGATAACGCCAGATCAGGGGCTGTAACCGTGGCTCGGGGACACCCAGCCTGTGTATGGTAACGCAGATCAAGGGGCTCTGTAACCGTGGCTCGGGGAAACCGGATCGTGAATGATAACGCACACGATCAGGGGCTGTAACAGTGGATCGGGGAAAACACTGGCATGGGAAGGAACGCCAGAGCAGGGGCTGTAACCGTGGCGCGGGGAACCACAGCATGTGAAGGATAAAGCCAGATCCGGGGCTGTAACCAGTGGCTCTGGGAACCCGGGGGGGGCCCCTTGTTTCCTGTACACACACACACACACACACACACACACACACACACACACACACTCTATCAATTTACTATATATTACTACGGTCTAGCAGCTAGTCCTCATTTTGATTTCCTTTCCTATTGTCTGACTTTGTTGCACTAATTGTATTAGAAAGCTCTGTGCTGTCTCTTTTGTAAAGCACGGAGTACACTGTGTGCGCTATATAAAGATATATTCATACCATCTGTACCCCCCCCCCCCTCCCCTCCCGTTCCGTTACCAATCCAAGATTAACTAGGGCTCTTGGAGCGGACGGAAACTTGGACGCAGCATTGAGGACTCTACCGTCAGACCCAGGAAAGCCGGTGCATGCGGAACGGGAAGCTGCGGGCGGTCGTAGCGAGCGCCGGAAGAGCAACGCCGACACCACAAATACACTGACCGGTGGCGTGGGGGCGACCTTCCAACGCCCCAATGCTTGGTTTGCGAGTTGGATATTGTACTGCAGACCATGGGGAAGTCTGAATATTCGGAGCTGCGGTCAATCTTCGGATTGTACTGTATATCACTATGGATCATTTTAAAACGCACAAGGCTTTTAATGCTGCGAAGACATTTGCGCTAAGTCTTTCCCTTACACGATTGCCGTTACCTGTCAGGAGTTTCTCTCGGGAGAGATCCCATATCTGGGCCGTGTTCCCGCCTGCGCTAACCAGCAGGGCGTCCGCTGAGGGGTGAAACTGGAGGGCCTGCACCTGCGCCCCGCTCCCTGCCAGAGTCCCAGAGTGGGTCCCACTGTCCCCTTCTCCGGACATCCGCCACAGCTTCACCTGGGGGCGAAACACAGACTCATACAGCTTCAATCGCCCGAAAACTGGGAGCGGAAACAATACCAGCAACGCATTGCAGAGCGATGTATTAACACGTGCAGCGAGATCTAATAACACGCAGAGCAGTGTAATAACGTGCAGCGGGATCTAATAACACGACGAGCGATGTAACAACACGCAGAGATCTAACAACACGTGCAGCGAGATCTAATAACACGCAGAGCGATGTATTAACACGTGCAGCGGGATCTAATAGCACGCAGAGCAGTGTAATAACGTGCAGGGAGATCTAATAGCACGACGAGCGATGTAACAACACGCAGAGATCTAACAACACGAGTAGCGAAATCTAATAACACGCCGAGCGATGTAATAACACGTGCAGCGAGATCTAATAACACGCAGAGCAGTGTAATAACATGCGAGATCTAATAACACGCAGAGCAGTGTAATAACGTACTGCGAGATCTAATCGCACGCAGTGAAATAACGCACGAGATCTAATAGCAAGCCGAGCGAGATCTAATAGCACGGCGAGCGATGTAATAACACGCCGAGCGAGATCTAATAGCACAGCGAGCGAGATCTAATAGCACAGCGAGCGAGATCTAATAGCACGCCGAGCTATGTAATAACACAGAGCCATATAATAGCCCGCAGAGCAATAAGTTACTCGCCCCTTTTAGGACCAAAGTTAATTCGGGACTGTGACATGTTCAATAAGTTACACGGAGCTGACGCATTTATAAAGCGCTAGAACTGTTCTAAAATAATGTTCTAAAACGTGAAACATTTCCACGGTGAAGAGAAGTTTTTTTTTGTAATCTTTATCAATGCCTCTAGGTGATCAGACTGTTTGTCTGACTTTAAATCCACGGATACATTGTCCTTTCTGCTCAGTTCCTCGTTTGCAAAGTAATTATGAGGCGGAAACATGGCTGTTAGACAAACGGATAAACAGAAGTGGCTGGATTTCAGTTTTCCTGCAGAAAAGGGTCATTGTTCTAGCAAGAACCCCCCCTCCCTGTTTAGTTTTTTCACAGGATGGAAACAGGGGGGTTCCTTCCTATTTTAAGCTCCGGGTACCCCCTAATCCTGAGACAGTTCCCGGTGAAGTACCGGTGAAGTACCGAGTACAAATCTCCTTCCAAAATGGCTGACAAATCTTAGGCTAATAGGAAGTTGCAACATTATCAGTTGGGGCTTCTATAATATCGGTAGCTTCACCAGTAAGTATCTAGCGAACCCGGAGCTGAAAATAGCTTGGTTCAGATCAGGAGGACCCTCCAGTCCCAATCCTGTGAATACAAAATGGAGGTTAGTTAGGGAGGACTGAGACCAGAGAACAGGGCGAGGTGTGAGGAGAGGTCGCTGAGCTGGACGGCTGTGGGATTGGTACTCACCGTGTGATCAGCAGAGCCGGTAACCAGGAGATCATCGTCAAACGGAGAGAAAGCAAAGTCTGTCACCGCCTCTGAGAGTGAGAACGCACAGTGTGAGAATAAGAGAGAGAGAGAGAGAACGCACAGTGTGAGAATAAGAGAGAGAGAGAGAGAACGCACAGTGTGAGAATAAGAAAGAGGTGGAGCGCACAGCGTGAGAATAAGAAAGAGGTGGAGCGCACAGCGTGAGAATAAGAAAGAGGTGGAGCGCACAGTGTGAGAATAAGAAAGAGGTGGAGCGCACAGTGTGAGAATAAGAAAGAGGTGGAACACAGTGTGAGAGAGTTACCCGCAGGATACCTGAGTGACAGTTCAGCCGGGACACCTTCCTCTTCTCGCCGCTCCCGACCTCTAGCGATGCGATTCCCAGCACCCCTGAGAGAAACAAGACAACGTGAGAGACCCTTCCAGACATCTGGGACATGTGACAGGAGGCAGGCCTCCCATGATACCCCAGGCCCATGCTGCCCAACGGTGGTTATCCCAGAGGCTGATACTGCAGCTTACCCGTGCTCTCCGTGTTATATGCAATCAGACGGTGCCCACACTTGATGTTGTTTCCACCGGAAGTAGACGGTCCAGCTACAATGTCCCCAATCCATGCCTGAAAACACAGGGCAGAATATGACCACAGAGGCTGGAACTTCTAGGGCCTAATACCTCTAAGGCCTAATACCTCTAGGACTGGACAGAATAAAGGACAGGAGATGGAGAGCATCCAAGGCCATGAGGATTTATGGGCTGTCAAGTCTAAGATGAGACACCTCAAAGGCAGTAGTTCCCAACAAGGGGACGGCGCACTTAGTAAGGCCCAAACTGAACCTTATCGCAGGTGGTATAGCCATCCCATCAGGAGCTTCCAAAGTCGCTCCCCACAATGCTTTGCAACCACAGCAACGAGGCATTGTGGGACGTGACTTTGGACGCTCCAGCAGCGAGTGGCAGCCATACCCATGCTGCCTGCACACACTGAGGGGCAGTTTGGGGCCTTATTAAGCAGGAGACTCCCCCCACGAGCTCAGGACACTATCTTGCCTGGGATCGGTCACAGTTTGCTAGCGATTAGTCGGTAATAAGATTTATTCATTAGGGGTTCGCAGAAATAATATTTTCTAGCAGGGGGAGCCCCGTGTAATAAAGGTTGGGAGCTTCTGGGTTAGGAGATAAGCAATGCAGAACCTGTGAAGACCAGGAGCAAGTGCTGTCTACACCTGGGACCGGGGGCGGGTGCTGTCTACACCTGGGACCGGGTGCGGTCTACACCTGGGACCGGGGGCGGGTGCTTTCCCTAGCCGGAGCCTTTCTTTCTCTGTTGTGCTACAAGTATTTGACGATTGAGGATCAGGAGCGAGTGCCGTTTTCAGCAGAGCCGGTTCTGTCATCTAGAACGGGACTACCACTGTTGCTACAACCGGGAGTGGGTGCCGTCCCTACCGGGAGTGTGTGCCGTCCCTACCGGGAGTGGGTGCCGTCCCTACCGGGAGTGGGTGCCGTCCATCTGGACTTCCGTTTGTTCGCTTAAATACCGCCCCATTGGCGGCTCTATTCACAGGAACCTGCATTTTATCCTACGATGATCCAGGGAGCCTGGTAACTTTGTATCACTGTTGGTACTTTCCATATATTCGGCAATTGTGTATATCTTCATGTGTCATATATATATATATATATATATTTTTTTTTACTAAAAGTCATTTTGTATGAGAATTTTGCGCTTGTCTTTTTCGATCTACACCACTTCCTGATGTGCTGAGCCGTCCTCTCTGATCAGCTGCATCTTCACTGACCTTGCCAATTGCATTCAATTCCAACGTTTGTTGGTTTTTAATCTCACTATTTCTATCTAGAAGTCTCTGTACTTAATCACTAGAACACCATCACAAGCAGCTTAGCGCGCACCCTCTGTTTCTACACCAGATACAGCAGGTAGTGAAGGCCTTGCTTGTCGGGAGAGCTTACAATCTAGGAGGTAATAAAGGGGCAATGTTGAAACAAAAGCTAAAGTGGCCACCGGATGGCTAAGACTTATTTATAAAATGTTTTACCAGGAAGTAATACATTGAGAGTCACCGCTCGTTTCCTGGGCACAGCGTTATGAGAATACGTGGTTGCATTAAATGAACCGGTAATACATTTCATTTACAGGCATTTCATGGACCGTTAGAGAGGAAGTTTGAAACATAGACTCTACCTCTCAACCTCAATGATCTACACATGTGTATCAATAAAAGTACAGGCAGTCCTCGGTTATCCGACGCAATGCGTTACTCAAAATGGCGTCGGATAGCGAAGCGTCGTAAAGCGAAACCCGTTTTCCCGTAGGAACACTCTTTAAAATCAAACGTTCCGTTCCTGAAGGCATTTTTAATGCTAAAATACACAAAATATTTTACTCAAACAATAAGATTATGCTGCACACACTCACATTATGATGTAAATATTATATATATTGAATCCAGAACTGTATAATAAAACTGTTAGACATGTTTAAAGGCCTAAATACCCCACTAAACCCTCACACAGACTGATCTGGATGATTTCCCTGACTGCAGCTTTCTGATTGACATAATGTTGCAACTTTGCAAAGCGTCGTAAGAGCGTCGGATAAGCCATTTTGGCGTCGTAAAACCGGCCATAGGGATGCATTGGACAGCGTCGGATAAGCCATTCGTCGTAAAGCGAAGCGTCGTAAAACGAGGACTTACTGTATGACAAAGGTGCATACAGGGAAAAGTAATATATAATGGCAACATCGACCCCAGCAAGGGGCAGAAGGTCCCTAATTTACTGCACTCATTGAAGATGAGGATAATAGACTATTATCTCTCTAGGGATCCCAATATGCCCTTAATAGCCATCACAAATGAATTTAGATCAGTGGAGAAATAATGGGGGAACCCGTGGGACTGTAAGTAGTCTCTAAAAAAAGGGAAATAATTATTTATTTATATATATTTTTTTTTTTAAAGATTAAGTCAAAGATTACATTCAAAAACGGTAGTGAATATTATATACAGTGAAGGATTTGATAAAAGCTCTGGTGGGGAGGTAGCTGTCTGGCTAGTAAGGGGAGTATAAGTGATATATTCCACGGACTGAATCACTGTGGGTATATAGATTGGTGCACTGTAATGGTGAGTGCATGCCACAGTATATCAGTCTCGCACTAGTAGTTATAGTGGATGTAACCACAGTAGTATATTGCGTAGGGTTCTTTACAGTAAGGGCAGTTACAATGTGGGATTCATTACCCATGGAGACTGAGATGGCAGATACAATAGATTTGTTCAAAAAAGGTTGTACAACGCGAGGAAACCTACAGTGAAATACGGGACATCCAGAGTCCAGTTTAGGCTTGGAGCCTCCACGGAGTGGAAGAGACCGCTGCGACCCATGTCACCCCCACCCCTTTCACGCAAACACAGTCACCCCCCCCTCCCACAGTGACACAGTTACACCCCCCCTCCCTGTGACACAGTCACCCCCCCACCCGCCCCGTGACACAGTCCACCCCCCCCTCCCGTTCACACAGTCACCCCCCCTCCCGCGACACAGTCACCCCCCCATACCCAGTGACACGTCAGCACCCCTACCCCGTGAGCAACGTATTACACCCCCCCTCCTCACCGTGGTGATGAACAGTCACCCCCCCCTCCCTGTGACACACTCACCCCCCCCTCCCCGTGACACAGTCACCCCCACCCCCACCCCGTTTATCTTTTGTTTTGTTATGTTTTGTTTTGTTTTATTTTGTTAGTCGCGTTTGTACATTTGCAGTTTGTTTTCATATACATAAGGTTGTTATATGCAAAATGGATGTGTGTTAGACATAGAGGTTAAGTTTCACAGAATATGTATTGCCAGCAATGTTGTAAGTAAAGCTGGGATAATACTTAACAAAAAATGAGACCCCTTGGGGGGGATCCTCACAGTCTCATTGTATGTTTGCTTTCTTGAAAATAAATAAAATCAAAGTTAAAAAAAAAGACTGGGCATCTTTTTAGATGGGAAAGGTATACAGGGATATACCAAATAAGTAAACATGGGAAGGATGTTGATCCAGGGAGTAATCTGATTGCCCATTCTTGGAGTCAGGAAGGAATTTATTTTCCCCCTTATGAGAGATGGATGATATGACTCTGGGGTTTTTTGTTTGCCTTCCTCTGGATCAATAAGTCAGTATAGATATAGGATAAAGCATCTGCCGTCTAAATGTAGCATCGGTTGAACTTGATGGACGTACGTCTTTTTTCAACCTCATCTACTATGTAACTATAATCACAACTACACAGCTGTATATAAATCCGTACCTACGTGGATACGCCCCAAGACGTCTGGTTTAATGCCAAAGGATCCTCTTATAAGCGGATATCAGTGTCTTCATATGAATCAGCTACCCTCCACGGGTTATTCATGCACATTACATTGCTATTCGCCACAATCAGAAGGGTATCCGTATACCCGATGTCATCTTTTTACAGATATGCCCCGACCTATATTTGAATTGTCTCTAAAGACAAGAGAAAGCCACCCAGAGTATGGGTCCTATATATGTGTGTCCGTACGTAGGGTATAGCTACATATAGGTGGGGCGCTAGTATAAGATAAGGGTCGCTAGGCGGCAGTGCGCAGTTATATATTTCTGGCTTTATAATGATGGTTAAAGCACAGTTGGTGCAGAAATGAATGCACAGATGTCATGCGTGCAAACAATTCAAAAATACGTTGAGACATATCTGTACATGTCCCCCCCATCTCCCTTCCAGGCATCGCTGGCATGTACCCCCCTCTCCCTGCCTCCTTTCCGGCATCGCTGGCATGTACTCCCCTCTCCCTGCCTCCTTTCCGGCATCGCTGGCATGTCCCCCCCCATCTCCCTTTCAGGCATCGCTGGCATGTCCCCCTCCCCCTCTCCTTTCAGCAATCGCTGGCAGCTCCCCCCCCATCTCCTTTCAGGCAATCGCTGGCATGCCCCCCCCCCCATCTCCTTCAGGCATCGCTGGCATGTCCCCCCCCCATCTCCCTTTCAGGCAATCGCTGGCATGTCCCCCCCCCAATCTCCTTTCAGCATCGCTGGCATGTCCCCCCCACCCCCCCCCTCTCCCTTTCCGGCATCGCTGGCATGTCCCGTCCCCCCATCCTCCCTTTCAGGCAACATCGCTGGCATGTCGTCCCCCCCCCCCCCCCCCCCGGGCGTCCCCCCCCCCCCCCCCATCTCCCTTTCAGGCATCGCTGGCATGTCCCCACCCCCCCCATCTCCTTTCAGCTCGCTGCATGTCCCCCCCCCCCCGATCTCCCTTTCAGACATCGCTGGCATGTCCCCCCCCCCCCCCATCTCCTTTTCAGGCATCGCTGGCAGTCCCCCCCCCCCCATCTCCCTTTAGGCATCGCTGGCATGTCCCCCCCCCCTCCATCTCCCTTTCAGGCATATCGCTGGCATGTTCCCCCCCCCATCTCCTTTCAGTCGCCATGTCCCCCTCCTCAGGCATCGCTGGCATGTCCCCCCCCATCTCCCTTTCAGGCATCGTGGCATTTCCCCCCCCCCATCTCTCCCTTTCAGTCATCGGCTGGCATTCCCCTCCCCAGCCCCCCCATCTCCCTTTCAGCATCGCTTGGCATGTCCCCCCCCCCATCTCCCTTTCACGGCATCGCTGGCATGTCCCCCCCCCCCCATCCCCTTTCAGGCATCGCTGGCATGTCCCCCCCCCCATCTCCCTTTCAGGCATCGCTGGCATGTCCCCCCCCCCACCCTCCCTTTCGGCATCGCTGGCATGTCCCCCCCCCCCCCCCCCATCTCCCTTTCAGGCACGCTGGCATGTCCCCCCCCCCCCATCTCCCTTTCAGCATCGCTGCATGTCCCCCCCCCCCCATCTCCCTTTCAGGCATCGCTGGCATGTCCCCCCCCCCCCATCTCCCTTTCAGGCATCGCTTGGCATTCCCCCCCCCCCCATCTCCCTTTCATGCATCGCTGGCATGTCCCCCCCATCTCCCTTTCAGGCATCGCTGGCATGTCCCCCCCATCTCCCTTTCAGGCATCGCTGGCATGTCCCCCCCATCTCCCTTTCAGGCATCGCTGGCATGTCCCCCCCCCATCTCCCTTTCAGGCATCGCTGGCATGTCCCCCCCCATCTCCTTTCAGGCATCGCTGCATGTCCCCCCCCCATCTCCCTTTCAGGCCTGCTGGCATGTCCCCCCCCACATCTCCCTTTCAGGCATCGCTGGCATGTCCCCCCCATCTCCCTTTCAGGCATCGCTGGCATTGTCCCCCCCATCTCCCTTTCAGCTCGCTGGTCATGACCCCCCATCTCCCTTCAGGCATCGCTGGCATGTACCCCCCCATCTCTCCCTTTCAGGCCGCTGGCATGTCCCCCATTCCTTTAGCATCGCTGGCATGTCCCCCCATCTCCCTTTCAGCATCGCTGGCATGTTCCCCCCACATCTCCCTTTCAGGCATCGGTGACCCCCCATCTCCCTTTTCAGCTTTACCCCCCCATCTCCCTTTCAGGCATGTACCCCCACATCTCCACTTCGGTCCCACTTACTCCTGGCATGTTACTGTGCAGACTCGCTGCTGCGGAAAACCGTGATGTAAATGAGAATCTTGTAACATCTCCAAACAGACAAAAAGAACGCAGCAACTATTTTGTTGGGTGGTGATGTGTTTGTTTGTGTGGTGTGTGTTTGTGTGTGTGTCGTGTTTGTGTGTGTGGGGGGGGGTGGTGTTGGGGGGGGTGGTTTTGTGGGGGGGGGGGGGGGGTGGGGGGGGGAGGGCTTAACATATGAAATCAGTATCATCACTAATTACAGGGATAGGCCAAACTCCGTCCTCAAAGCCACCAACAGGTCAGGTTTTCAGGTATATACCCAGCTTCACACAGGTGTGCATCATCAGTGGCACAGTCAAGACTGAGGCTCTGATTGAGCCCGCCTGTCTGAAGCCGGGATTAACCCCCTGCATCCCATATCTCCAAGCCAACCAGGCCCCCGGAGAACCCTTCAACTTTCTGGCCCCTGTGTCTCCACGTGCCCGGATCTCCGCGGCTGACATTAACCTCTCTCACTGCCCAACCTGCTCATATTACCCCCATCCTCCTCTCCGCACCTTAACCTCTCCTGGCCAACTGCTGGTGTAACCCTCTCTAACCCTCTCCTGCCCGCGGCACTTATAGATATTAACGCTCTCCCCGCCCCGCACATGACAATATTAACCCTCATTAACCCTCTCCTGTCTGCGCATATTAACCCTCTCCTGTCTGCGCATACATATATTACCCTTTCCTGCCCCACGCACCGAATAACCCTCTCCTGTCCCTGCGTACAGATATTTAACCCTTCTCATGCGGCACGCACTACAGGATATTAACCCTCTCATGCGCTACGCAACATATATTACGCTCTCCTGCCCAGTACAGATATTGACTCTCTTCTCTGCCAGCGCTCATACAAATATTACGCTCTCCTATCCGTGCTGATATTAACACTCTCTCGTGCTGCGCAAATAGTTGATATTAACCCTCTTCTGCCGTACAGATCTTAACCCTCTCCATGCACGTGCAATATTAAACTGCCCTCCCCTCCACTGCTCACCTCTTTCTTGGGGATCTCTTCGGGATACAGTTCTTGAATTTGGATGCCCTGAGCGGTTCATGTTGGCAGACATCCCTCATGGGACTGTGACTGTCCTCTCTCCTTCTCTCGAGTTCCTGAGACAGCAGACGCGATGCAATCGGTCATCCATTGCCACGCCCTGTTCCTGCTTAGCTCTATCCATTCCTCTGGGATCAGCTATGTATGCCTGCCTATATTATTAGTGCAATAATTAATAAAGCAGCCTGCTAATACATGATCTTAATAAGCAAATGCAGGTCGCATCTAAACACATCAGTGGTGGTGCTATTCAATATATATTTTTTTAACAGCATTAGGGAAATTAGTTCTTCTCGACTACAGAACATCATTTAATAAATTTCAGGTTGACAGAATTACAGAACTAAAATCCATCCAGAATGTACGGTGTCAACGTCTCTTCAGATAAACCTTGGCTTTCTTTATATAGCTTTTTTGATACTATTTTGTGAGTAACGTTGGGCTGAATCCTTGCTTCATCACTGAACTTTATATATACAGGTTTTCTTTTTGTATACCATTTGTATATATTTATATTTCTGTTTAATATTTTACAAAAAGACTAAAGTCAAGCACAACCAAAAAACAAAGAAGGTCATTTAATGACTTAAAATCATAGCCGCTCCAACTTTTTCATGCCTATCACGCACTTTCATCAGGGGTACGTTAGGTCAGTGAGGTTCACTCCAGTGCTCAAGTCACCCCAACAGGTCGGGCTTCAGGATATCCACTTCACAGCACAGTGTCTCAATCGGAGGCTCAGTCGAACCTGTGTCTGAAGCAGGGACCGATGAGCCACCCTGTACTGAATCAGGGACTGATTGAGCCAACTGTGCTGAAGCAGGGTCGCCGATTGAGCAAATTTGCTGAAGCAGGGGTCCAATTGACCCACCTGTGCTGAATTAGACAAGCCAAATCGTCCAATATTTAAAGTCCAAATGTAATATTTCACATCATCTTCATTTACTTGTATATTGGATTAGTATACAATCAATCTTATCACCATTCCAGTTTTTGACATTTTGGGTTGTAACAACTTATTAAAAAAACACAAAAAATATATTATATATATATATCGATTTATAAATAATCATTTAATCTATCTAATAGTATATCCATAGTATTATATAATATATTATATATATATATATATAATAGTATTCGTACTTGTAGTCCTGTTACAGATTTATTACATTTTGGATTAATGCCCTTTAACTGTATTTCAGAAAGTTTTTTGCAACATTATTGCTGTAAAAAGAGATATGCAGAGAGGCTTTCTAACATAAATCTCTTTTTCTTGGAAACGAAAGCGGAATTTAATGACGGAACTCCGGGTGGGAAAATAAAAAGAGTATTGGTGCCCATTGGTGCCATAGCACCCCATCCTCTGTATAAACTTATTCCAGTATTGACACAGGCCTGACTGGTTCACTAACACGTAGGGGTGCTGACATGTAGGTGCAATCTGACATTGTTGGCCAGTTGAATGGAGGAGGGTTTGTCAATGAATTGTGTTGTTTACCTTAGCCCACCCTGTCCTTATCAGAGAGCCAATAAAGATAAGGGTTGTGGAAGAGGGGGGGTTGTGGAAGAGGGGGGTGGGGAGGCTTTGCCTGTTCAAACTCTTGTTGAACACATAGTGACATCAGGCAAAAGGGAAAAGACAGAGGAAATCAAACCTCTCCTGAGTCCTAAGCTCATAATGTTTATATAATCACTTAAAAAAATAACTTAGAGACTGTGTGGTGGCGGTGGCGGTAAGGCGACAGTTGAAGGCCTGATTGGGCTCACGCAGGACAGATCAGGCTGCCGAGGACCCCGTACCGGACCACGGAGGAGCGTGGACCTGGAGGTTGACGGTACCCCGTCAGCACTAACGGAGCCAGTGAGGTCTGAGAGCCGCGGTGGAGAGAAGTCAGGCAGGGACACAGGAGGCAGCGCTGCATGTTGGCGCGCGGCCGAAGGCACTGTGCCAAAAACCGAGCAGGGAGGTAGGGCGAAGTCCCAGGGGAGGCTGAGATCCTGCGTGGGACCAAGGAGGAGACATCCGCTGGGCCGCTTGGAGTGGGAAAGGCTTCGAGGGGGAAAGTGATTGAGGGAAAGGGTGTGAGACACACTAAAGGCCATAGTGTAAGGCCAGCACCAGACTGTACGTCACAGGCCCCGGGAAATCACAGCGTGCTGCGGCACATGTTGCTGTTCCTCCCCCACCAGAGTCACTGGTGTGCCTCCATACACCTCTATCTTGGATCAGGCTGGCATGGACTGTGGAAACCCCCTCCCCCCTACCTTCCTCTAAAGCACAGACCTGCACCAAATAAAACTAGACAAATCTAACCCAAACACCACCTAAGATGGATACACTTGTGAATAAAGTAAGCAGCACGCCATCGGGAATGGAAACCTAGAGAGGGAGCTCCAGGGACTCTCCCGAGCATAGTATTAATAAAAACAAGTTTCCAACTTTATAATCGGAGCCTAACACTAACCTGGAACGACAGAAACGACATGTAACGAGTGCTCACCACAAACAGGACGGGGCCGCGAGGCTGAGGTGGGGATGTTGGTATACACTGACCTACAACCGCGTAACCGCATCTGGAGTGCAGAGTGGTAGTCCTGCAGCCGGGTCAGGGTAGGAGAGGTCAGGTTGGTCGTGATACTCGCTGTGGTCAGGATTGGAGAAGTCGGATGGCCGTTGTGCGTAGCTGGGGTCCAGGAGTAGAGAGGTCAGAATGGTCGTTGTGCGTAGCCGAGGTCCAGGGGTCAGAGAAGACAGAGGTCCAGGTGCAATCCGAGGTCAGGGTACTACGAGAAGGCAAGGCAGAATACACAAGGCAAGGAAAGGCAGCAGGGTACATGAGGCAAGCACTACGTCACAAAGCAATGGTTATGCTCAGCCAACTTGCAGCAGGGATGGCTGAGCATATAAAGGACAGGCAGCCAATGGCAGTGGAAGAAAGGAGTTCCGGCGCCACAGCCAGTGACAAACATCAAAAGTACTTCCGGGTTCGTAGAAAAAACTTTATTGAAGCCTTCACCACGATCTCCACCTCAACGCGCAGGACAGGCTTTCTCTTTGCAAGCCAATGACAGGGCTGCACAAGGCTGTGAGCAATGAGTGTTCAGAGGTATTATGTCTACTGGTAAGTAGGACGGAGTGTAGCGCAGGTGTGGAGTAATTGTGGATAGAATTAACCCCATGCGTGTTCCTGGTAATGCGGCGCCGGTGCGCGGAGGACGTTCTTCGTGGCATCAAGGGACGCGTCGTGGGGCAGGCCTAAGTCCGGTCCTGGTAGGGGTCGCATGGCGCCTGTGTGCAACCTCAGTGTGAGGAGCGTCACCCGTCTCGTCACGGGACGCGTCACGGGGGCAGGACCGAAGCCCAATCCTTACATGACCCAAGATGTCTGTCATATTCAAGATGCCCTCAGCCAAGGAGTTTTCACGATTCTTCGGTGGAACTCAGGGCGCCACTAACCGGGAACGTGAGGGGACGCCGAGAGACGAGTCATGTGCTGAGGAGGAGCGGACGGAGGAGGCCAAGGGTGGCGAAGAGATCACAAGAATGTACTTAGAAGAACGTTTACAAAAGATGGCCAACAATATGGCACAGACCTTCCAGTCTAACCTCCGCTCAGCCGTTAAAGAGCTTAAAGAAGAGATTTCAACACTGGGCTGCCGGACCACAAACTTGGAGACAAAGATGGAGCAGTCCCTCCAAATGCAAGTCAGCACTGACAATGAAATTCTCAAACTAAATTTTGAAATCAAACTCCTTAAAGAGGGTCAGGAAGACCATGAGAATAGAGAAAGGAGACAGAACATACGAATTTGAAATATTCAGGAATCCGTCCCCGCCGATGAACTTGGACCATACCTCAGCAGATTATCACAACTCTGGACCCAACCCTGTAAGAGAGGGAACTCCAAATGGACCGTGCCCACAGGGCTTTAGGCCCCAGATCAGATGACCCCAGAAGATGCAGAGACGTTATAATAAAAATGCATCAATATACTACTAAAGAAAGGCTCATCAGATGCTGCAGAGAAAAGGGGGACATACCCTTTGAAATTACCACTTTGCAAATCTTTAACGACCTCTCTAGAATCACGGTAACAGAATCACGATGAGCTGAAGCCGCTCATCTCCCTCCTAAGGAAAAGAAAAAACATGTCACTGCCATGTGTACATTTTCCTCCTATGAAGGACTGACTTCCCAAACATGTCACTGCCATTAGTACACTTTGCTCTAAAAAGGGACTGACCCCTTAAACATGTCTCTACCATTAGTACACTTTGCTCCTAGGAGGGACTGATCCCTTAAATATGTCACTGCCATTAGTAAGTACACTTTGCTCCTAGGAGGGACTGATCCATTAACCATGTCACTGCCATTAGTACACTTTGCTCCTAGGAGGGACTGATCCCTTAAACATGTCACTGCCATTAGTAAGTACACTTTGCTCCTAGGAGGGACTAACCCATTAAAGGGGACCCTGCTCTCCTTGGTTCTGAGCCCTCCTACTCTTTTAATAGTACATTATAAAGATCAATGTGTTATCAATGTGCATTACCCCCCAAGCTGCCATAGGGGCCAGCACAGACTGTGAAGGCAGTTAATAATTATTTGATATTATGCTTTCACATTGAAGGGTTTGCAACTATAAAGCAAATATGTCAACTTCCAAGAACAGACCAGTGAGATTCAGGGGGCTCTGCATGCAACCAATAGCATTTTAATGCAAATGTAGTCATTCTTTAGCAGTGATCCCTCAGGGAAGATTATGGTAAAAAGAAGTGAGACCGACCCCAAATCAGTGACACTCACAGAAAACCAATGAAAGTTGACATGTCTGTTAAAGCTTGCACTAATGAGTGGAAGGTGCAAATACTAAAAGCAGTGAAAGAGTTAACAACCATAGCGGACAGATGTCCACATGTCAATACTGGCTCTACCACCACCAGCTGAATAGGAGCACCAACATGGCACATCAGAGACTTCCGGCGAGTTCTGTGACAGCTACACCAGTTGGGGGGAGTAAGATGGCGCATTTCCAATGACCTAATGACCTCCCCACCCCCCTCCCCCTGAGTGTTTGTGACGCATGTGCAGTGTGCCGGTGTCCTGGGCAAGATGGCGGCTCGCTGTTCCTCGCGTTGGTTCTCGGTCGCTGTGTCCGGGGCGCGGGGCCGCTTGCCTCTTGGCGTCCCCCGGTGGCCCCGGGCTGAGGGTGCTCTGCTGCTGGCGACCACAGCACGGGGGCCCGCAGCGGGTAAGCGGCGGGGGTAATAAGGCACAAGAGGGGGCAGTTAATGACATACTGTCACCTCTCAGGCGGGGTATTTAACGTGTCCTTAACCTTGTGTCACTCGTTCTCTTGCCACGTACGGGGCAGTTATTGGAGACATAGCAGTTAGTTTAGGAGGGAGAGGGGTAATTGTAGGGGCTATTATCCCAGTTAGACTGCCCTTTTTATGTGTGTAGTTAAAGGAGGAATGTGTTGGGTACTTATCCCTGTTGTACGTTGTACATGGGGTAAGTACTTGGGGCATTTATAGGGTTATCTCTACCGCCCCCCCGCTCCCTTTGTTAGGCTACGTCACTCATGAGTGTGGAACGGGGGTATCTATGGGATCACAGTCATCCCTTCTACATGGGTTAGTTATTTATGAGTTGGTTTTTGAGGGCATGTGTGTTACCCCCTGGCACTGTTTAAATAACACGGGCAGTTATTGGGGGGCATTGGTTATTACTCCAATCAGACTGTCTTTATCCATATGTGGGGTTGTTTATATAATATGATAGTTATTGGAGGACTGCATAGGGTACTTACTCCTGTTGTCCCTTTATATATAGGGTAACTTTTTAAAGGGGTTAGTCACTTAGGGCGTTTATAGGTTATCTCCCTCCCCCCACTACCCCAATTGGACTTCCACCCCTAATGTGCGGGGTAGTTATTGGCAGCCTTTTGAGGGGTATATGGATGTTTATAATTCCTTGTGGTTTTCATGCTCATCAGAATTGATGGGGCATTGACACCTTTCTTTTGCCCTTGCGATGCTTTGCCCTGTTTCTGATGAAGGGGTTAAAGGGCTATTTGATGGAGTTATTGACCCTTGCGAATTCCCCCATACTCTGTTTTGCGTGTTAGCGAGTGAAGCATTTTGAGGACTGGGCAGACTTAACTTCTCCTCTTCTCCTTGAAGTGGGAGATGTCACCGTGGGTGGCGGGGTGGGATTTTTGGAGATGATGTTGACCTCTGCCCTCTTGTGTAGGTCCTTCCGAGCGCCTCTCCCAGTTTCACACCAGTTCCTCCTCCTGCAACAAGACAGACTTTTACCAGGTTCTGGGGGTCCCGCGCACTGCCACCCAGAAGGAAATCAAGAAGGCCTATTACCAGGTACCCTCGCTGTGCGTTCCCATCCCACTGTCGCCCAATAACACGTGCTTATCCTATCTATCTCCTCCCTCATGCATTTATAATGGGGTTAAAGTGCCTTCTCTTCTCCTCCTGAGACCTAATTGCAACATGGTTTATATAGGACCGGTTTCTTTTGGTGAGGGTAAGCTGATTTATTTTTTGGCTTCGTGCCCAAAATGTCTAGTTCAGTGGTGGTCAACTCCAGTCCTCAAGGGCCCCCAACAGGTCAGGTTTTAAGGATATCATTGCTTCAGCACAGGTGGCTCTGTCTTTGATTGAGACACCTGTGCTGAAGCAGGGATCTCCTGAAATCCTTCCCTGTTGGTGGCCCTTGAGGACTGGAGTTGGTCACCCCTGGTCTAGTTAAACATTGCTCCCTGTATCCTAAGGAGGCGCTTGTCTCTCTGTCTTGCTGCAGAAGGGTTAATGAGTATACCCCGTGTTTTCACACACACGATAGGATATTTATGAAGGTAAATTCTATTAAAAATACAGTATATTGTTCTGGTTAATATTAGATGGTAAACTCTCCAGGGCAGGGATTTCCTTTCCTATTGTCTGATTATTTGGTGCACTTTGATTATTTGGTGCACTTGTATTATAATTTTGTAAAGCACTGAGTAGATTGTGGGTGCTGTATAAATAAAGATATACACAAATATACTATGTCACAGTAAATATTTAGGTAACTAGTCACGGTGTCTGAGTGTATTTGCTTTGGTTCTGTGTTTGCGCTGCAGCAATATCCCATCAGTTATTGTGTCTTTCCAGTAGTAATGGGGACAGGCTTCTGTTAAAGGAGCAATCCATCCGAACTAACCATTATATTTTTGTGGGATTAGATCCGGGGGTCCTCCAGAGGTGCCTGCTATCCCCAGGAACCACCTAGTTGCTGAGGTACTCCCTGGTGAAGATACTTGTATTATTTTCTAGTTTTTAAAGGGAATTTAAATGGTCATCAAATAGGAAACTGCAACCGAGGATGTTGCAGCTTCCTACTGGCAGCCATTTTGTTTCCCCTTAAATTGTAAACCCACTAACTTTACCGCTACGTGTCTCAGGTACTGAGGGGTTCCCAAAGCTTAACATAGTGGCGTTTGACTCAAGGGCCCCCTGGTTTACAGCATGTAAAAAAGAAATAAGTTTTGATGTTTAACGTTCTCCTGTTTTTGATGTCCAAGCTGGCCAAGAAATTCCACCCGGATACCAACAAGACAGATCCACAGGCCAAAGAGAAATTCTCTCAGCTGGCAGAAGCATACGAGGTAAAGACGGCACACGCTCCCCTTAGCCTCTGTGTGTTACCTGTGAAAGTAATCCCTGCAGTGCCCGAGGGGCGTCACTGGTTTAGAGGACAGAAGGGAGAGAGGATGGGATGAGGGGATAGGATAGAAACTTTCAAAGTGCAGGAGAGCAGCATATTAAAGAGAAGAGGGAAGAGGGTCCTTCTCTGAAGCTGGAGTGTGGGAGGCTCAGGGGAGATGTGAGGAAAAGGCGGTGGAAACGTGACAGAGGCTCCTAGCAGATGTGGTAGGGGCCAATACAGAAAGGAAATGATAAAATGCTTGGTATACACACAAGGTCATCCTAAATATAGAAAAAAAGGCAAGAATCAAATCGGGTCCGGGGGTTTTACAGCCGGTAGAAAAATGGGCAGATTTTGTGTGCCAAGTGGCTCTTTTCTGCTGTTAAAGTCTATGTTTAATGTTAAGTGTTGTGTCTGCTATGCATTTCAACACCTATTAAAGTATCGGAACCAAATCTTGCATGATGGATCCTGAGATCAAGAAGCAGGTTTGTGTCTGTTTGGATACAATTCGCAAATATCAGCAGTGACATGACTGATGAAATCTCCAATGACATGATCCCATCACACAATCCTTAAGCTCCCACTTAATCTTGGTGACTGAAAATCCAATTTGCAACATTAGGAAAAATACAGGAGCGAGCAAAGTTCTTCCCGTGCGCGAGATTGTTAGGGACAAGAGCACAACGTCCCACACATGCAGAATTAGAGACACTCGATCGAACACTTCAGCACCTCAGAGGCAATGAAATGATTATGGGGGAGCTGTTGGTTTAGCAGGGGATTTCCCATTAAGAAACAAAAAAATGAAATGATCTATTTATAAATCTCAGTATTTTGTGGTTTCTCAGAATTCCCGAGCAACACCGGGTACGTACTGATTTTTTTTTTTTTATTAACCATAAAATACTAGCATCTGTTAAAATGCTCCCGCTACAGGTGCTGAGTGACGAGGTGAAGCGCAAGCAGTATGACACTTACGGCACTGCTGATTTTGCCGCGGGTGGCGGAAGAGGGCAGCAGTACTGGAGCGGGGGCCCCAGTGTCGACCCGGAGGAACTCTTCCGCAAGATCTTTGGGGAGTTCTCGGGGTCGTCTTTTGGGGACTTTAACACCGTTTTCGAGCAGCCGCAGGAGGTGAGAGCACAGAGCAGCGAGCTTCGAACATGCTGCTGCAGTATAAATTGGTAGCGAGTACCGCTGTACAAATCCCAACTATCCAAAGCTTCTCCCAGATCCAAAATGATATCGCACCAAACAAATAACCGCTCCTCTTTTCTGTGCAGTACGTCATGGACCTGACGTTCATTCAGGCGGCCAAAGGAGTGAACAAAGAGATCTCTCTTAACATGACAGACACGTGTCCGAGGTGTGACGGCAAAGGGAACGAGCCCGGCACCAAACTGCAGCACTGCCACTTCTGCAATGGCACCGGCATGGTAAGAGAGACATTGACCCTTATCTATAAAGCGGGG
Source organism: Ascaphus truei (assembly GCA_036426205.1). Lineage (NCBI taxonomy): Eukaryota > Metazoa > Chordata > Amphibia > Anura > Ascaphidae > Ascaphus > Ascaphus truei. Next base: position 1,661,077 of record CM071578.1, on the reverse strand, counting down.
CTATGCCGCAGAACGCAGAGACACACCTCACATCCCGTTCAAGTGGACAAGTTGTAGGGTGTCTCGTGGACTTCCCCAACCACTGTGAAAATGTCTGATGGGTCATATTAAGAAATAGACCCATACAGTTGGGCAGCGCTTCATCGATCACAGACCTTTGAGTCCTTCTCCACCCATAGGACTGACGTATTTTGGCAAGAAATAATTATTTCCCAAACTTTAGGGGTTGAGATTGCATACTAAATTCTCAGTGTATATCTATTAGTAATAGTACCTGCCTATGTCAGAACCTACGTCATTTCATTTGTTTTGTTTTTTAACTATCATTAGGTGACTACCCTTATTTTATATTGTTTGTATAAATAAAAGCTATGTTTTTATTACTCTTCAGATAACTAATTTCTACCTATCTGGGGGGTTACCAGTCATACCTACCTTCACTAGACTGAGTGTTAGTCGTACTTTCACTTATATCTCTGTATGACCAAAATCCTATTATTCAGGTACCTAGAGAGTGCACGCAATTGGGTTTTCCAGTTTCCCTCCTTCTTTGGAGAGAGACACTTCTCCTTCTGGTTGCTACTATTAATACCCCAGTGCACCCTAGCTACCATCAAGGTTGAGCGGGTGGACATCCAATTTTGTACACGACTTCTGGAATAGCACTGCTTGGTAAATGTGGGATGTAACGCCTCCACTACCAGAGTGGTTAATGGGGTCAGCGAGGAGAGGAGGTTGACTCCCAATTTTGTCTCCTGGAATAGGAGACTATTAACACCGGCCCATTCGTTATGCGCTCGACGTGTCGACGTTGCGGAGGGAGAGGCTCCGTCATGACCAATCCTTGCCTGTCCTGTCGGGGGAGTGGCCAAACCAAGCAGAAGAAGACAGTGACCGTTCCTGTCCCTGCCGGTAAGTAGGGGGCGGAGGAGTTTGTTGTGCTATTCATATTCCTGTGTCTTTCTCTATGCGGTGAACTCTTGGCCCACCATTTTGTGTTTGGGTGACTAGGTTTCGCCTTCTGTGTGCGTTCACAGACCAGCTTAGTGATGAGAGCAGAGAAACCCAATTTGAATCGAGTCCATAAACAAGTCACTTTTTTTGTCTTGTGTACCTCAGACAGCAAAAAATAGATTGTAAGAGCCAGGACTCGTGGCTACAACACTGATAAAACATGGTCAGCATTACACAAGAAAGATATTGTTGTGTATGACTTTTCACACTGAATATTTGACCTGTCTATGGCTGTGTGGCACACTGTGCTTTTCTCTTCTCCAGGTGTGGAAGATGGGCAGACTGTTCGGATGCCAGTGGGGAAAAAGGAAATCTTTATCACATTTAGGGTAGGTGCGGACTCCTGGCTCATTTTAGAGTCAGCTGTCCCATGCCAAGCGGTCTGTGTGCATCACTTTATGCATGCACGTCCATGGTCCCTCAAATGGGCCGCCAGCGCACTGATGAACACTGTCCCACTCCTCTCCTTATACTGGGAACTACTGATTAACACAGGAGTGGGCAGTACTGTAGTTAATTAGTGATTTAGCATTGTCATTGGGGAGCAGGAAGAAGCTCTGATCCGCACCAGAAACATTTCCACTCCCCCATGCACTGGGGAGAGAGAGATCAGGCTGCTGAGGTGGCCAGCGTTTGGGGGCCGTAGGTAAAGCCCTTGAGGACTGTCTGTTGCCCTCCTGTGCCTATGGTAGTGAGTATTGCACAGTTGCAGAACCTGCTGATGGCATTGGTCAGTTCTGCACAGTAGAGGGCAGCAGGCAGTGATGTAATTATCGGGCAGTATCCTTGATGTAGACTTTGCCTCTTGCACAGCACAGGCCTTACAACCTCTTGCATCAGACACGCGTCTGTTGTTTCTAACCGGTCTACATCTGAATACAGCACGTGATGTCTTCGTAGCTCTGCTTTGTACAACATATTTTGTTTCTATAAAGAATTGTTGTAACCTACAACTTATTATTTTCACATCCCTGTGTACCGGTATCACTATATGAAAAAATGGCGCCCACCGCACTCTCTCATGAAGGCGTTTAATGGAAAGCACAGACATGAGTAATAAAACCAGTAACGATGCTTTTGGGCCACAATGGCCCTCTGTCAAGTAAATGGACGTTACTGGTATCCAGTATGACTGACCGCGTAATGCAGGCAGCACCAGCAATAATCAGGGATAATTATTGGTATAAGAGAGGCAATAAGGCCTTGCATGGAAAATATATCTTATTTATAATATAGATACATTAATGGCTTAATGGTCATAGGTTGGCATCAATAAAATTTGTGGTGTCTGTTTACAGGTGCAGAAGAGCCCCATCTTTAGACGAGATGGGCCAGACATCCACTCAGATCTGTTTGTGTCCATCGCTCAAGCCATCCTGGGAGGCACCGCCCGGGCACAGGGACTCTACGATCCTGTCAACGTCGCTGTAAGTGTTGCTCTATCCCCCCCTTTCTTAATACTGATAGAGAGTGAAGGCCGTTTCCCTGCACTAGGGACTCCCAACGGGGGTTGCTTGAGGTGTCTCCAAGGGGTTCCCCATAACAACATATCTCTAATGGCGGATCCCAGGCAGTATGTAGCCGGTTCCTGAGCCCGTGTGGGGACTGCGCACTTAGTACGGCCCCGAACTGATCCTTAGCGTGGGGGGTATCGCCGTCACATCAGGAGCTTCCAAAGTCGCTCCCCACAATGCTTTGCATCCACAGCAGCAAGGCATTGTGTGGTGACTTTGGAAACTACCGCAGTGAGTGACAGCTATACCCCCCCATGCTGTCTGCACACACTGAGGGGCAATTTGTGGCCTTATGCATGTGTTCCCCCCACAAGCTCAGGACACGATACTGCCTGGGGTTGGTTGCACGTCTGTTGGCCATAGTCTGAGTTGGCAATAAGATTTATTGATTAGGGATTTGCAGAACATCTTTTTTTAGCAAATTGCAAAAAGTGTTGAACTACTGCTCTGCACCAGTAATCCAATGAACATATTGCACTACGTGGAGGCAGGATGTGAGTCCACAAGACAAAACCATTGCTATTGGAGATCCATTTTACATTTTTTGGGAACTACTGCAGTTTGCATTAATATAATACAGCTGTATAGTGTCATTTGTTCAGCAAAAATGGATTGCTGATGTTTCACTGTGTGCGCTTCTCTGTCCCTCTTCACCTCGCTGTTTCTGGGCACAGATCCCGGCCGGCACTCAAGCGGACCAGAGAATTCGAATTGGTGGGAAAGGAATCGCACGGGTGAACAGCTACGGCTTTGGAGATCACTACATACACCTGAAGATCAGGGTTCCCAGGTGAGCAGGCGAAGCAGAGAGATGAGCCAAATGGGAGACAGGAGAGAGGGGTGAGCTGGCTGAGATGCCAGCTAGCAGGGTTGTGAGTAAAGGACAGGACACATGGTTAATTCGGCCATTGCTTCTCTTTCTCCTCCCTCAGGCACCTTACTGACAGACAGCGGGCACTGATGCTGACCTTCGCAGAGGATGAGACGGATGTGGACGGCACAGTGAATGGCGTCACCAACACGACGACAGGTGAGTTGTGCAGCCAGCATGCTCTGTTGATGTCGGCCAACAGCTAGTGAGCCATAGTACATAACCCTTCTGTTAAAGGAGTAATCCAAGTGGCGACTTAGTTTCCCCCCCCCCCCAAAGCTAGACTGCTTTGATTGCTTCTTTAATAGCGTAGTGGCATTCAACACCTTGCACAGCAATAAATTTGGCACACATACACCCACCAATACTTGGTCCAACGCATCTTTCCATGTAAGTCATCTGTTCTAGAAATATAACCCCTATTGAACTTCCACTGTGTCTTTCTATAGTAGGGAACCCTTGGCATGCCTTTACCTTTAGGAGAAACTTAGAACATGTCCTCACAACCTAAGCGCCTTGCTCTCTGCACAGCAAATTTTGGTTGCGTTAAAATATTGAAAGCAAAATGACCACTAAGAGAACCCCCTTTTTCCCTGGCTGGTATGAGTCAGAGCAGTGCACCTTCCTGGGGTGTGTAGGTGGTAAAGGCCCCTGATGTCCGTTTGCTGTTTGTGCCCAGGTGGCAGCGCGCAGCACAGCTCTGCAGCAGGGGACGAGAAGCTCGAGGCTGAGCAGGCAGGGGAGAACAAGGAGGGATTCCTAAGCAAACTAAAGAAAATGTTTAGCTCCTGAGGCCTCAGTGAGGTAGGAACAAGTCTGTGTTTTTTGTCTCTGCCCCATATCATTTAAAGCAGCAAAACCACTAGTGTTCTCTAGCAGTGAGTATGACACGTATTCACTCTGATTTACTAGAAAATCTTCCAGCAGTGGGATGGCCGCACTTTAGAAACACGTTTTTATATACATTTTTAATTAGGCCTTAGTAAATATGTCTGCCTCTGTGATGCTTTCCAAGCCCAAATTGACACTACTTGGGTTCACAGTACGTGCGTGACTCAAACTGAGGGAGCAGGGAGACTAGTCTTGCACAATCGGGATGGGAAGCTTTACACATGTTTGAATATATATTTAGTGTTTCGGTTGGGAGGTTTTCTCCCTGTTCGGCCTCATTCTCTCGAGCTTCTCGCTTCACCTACCCGCTGCTGTTTGCGTGTTTACTAAAGGCAAAGATTTCTGTTAGAAGCTTGATACAAGTGTGTGGGACTTTGACTACTTTGCGGTCTCCATGATGTGGCTTCAAATGTTTTACATTGTGGTTCTTTAGCTGGAATATTCATTTTCTACTATACATGATATACATACCAGACAACTCAAAGTATGGAGAGATGTATGCTGGGTATTGCCCATAAACAGGAAAAATGGTTTAAAACCCAATCAACTAGTGATTATTCCTTGGCACCTTGAAAATGAACATGCGATACTGAACGTAGCTAAGCAATTTCAGCTTTCTAAAAGTTTCTGACGGTATAGAACAAAATCAAAATATCTAATTGGAGTACTCTGTGTAAATTCTGACCATACCACGAACCATAGTTCTGATTGTAACCACCCACCCTTTTCAGGTGACACTGTTCGTTGCACTGCGGATAGGCACATAAACATTTTGGTAATGGTAATATGCTCTACTGCAGGTGTACTGCAGTTGGCCACTCCTGCTCCATTGTCTTTTTAAAAGCAATTATAAAAAGTCTTGCTGTTTTTTATAGCTATGCAGCCCATTGTTCATTTTAGAAGAGGGTTAAATATTTTTCCACACAAACTCTGCTGTTGCATTATAAAATGAACGTGTCTGTGTATATTGCAGGAAAACGATCTACAGGAAACTAGCATCTCGCTGGCGGAGCTCCCTGGTCATCTCCGTGAAACCGAGAGCAACTGTTTTTGCCAGCCAGCAGTGGGCTCAGTCACGTGGACCAGTACCATCCAGAATGTGCTCCCAGTCAAGCAAGCCCCCATCTGCCCCATGTCGCTGAGTGAAATCCGGACACGGCACCATTTGTCAAGACAGCCTAGTGTTTGACTCATGTGTAAGGAGTAGGCACCGACAGACTGGCCACCATGTTCCTTTCTTGTCAATTTTAATATATGAAAACTAAAACAAACAAGTATTGTTTCTCAATGTTCACCCAGTGCTGTCTCTGCTGTCCTACTCCACATGTTATTACAATACTATCCTATTGCTGCAGGCAATGCCTGCATTGACATGTAGTGGAAGTCTCTTCGGCACTGAAACATCTATCAACTCTTCCACGTGCTGTTGTTTTTTTTTCCTGCTTCCAATCAGAGGAGACACAATAAAGTCAAAGCACGAAGACCTAAAACACCTCTACAACTTCTAATGCTTCATAATTTAAAATCTGGTGTAAAGATGACTTCTGTCTCAGACAGGACCCGGAACCTGCCTTACTAAATAATCACTGCAGCCAGGGATTCTGGGTAATGGCATGTGAATGAGCACTCCATGTCAGTTTTTGCTTATTATCCACGTGAATATGGGTTTCTTTTTACAGTAAAGTCTGGGTTAAAGAAATTCAAGGCCAACAGACCTACTCACAGATAGTTGTTTCGATCTTTGGGTTTCACTTGTGAGGCTGGTTGCGGGCCTTGTATTGGTGGTTGTGGCCACATTTAACTCCACAGTAAGTAACCCACAATTATACAATACATTACACTAATAAGGGGCTTATGCCTTTCGAAGAATGATAGAAAAAGATATAAATATTACAATGATGTATGTGACCAGGATAACAAGGGGAAAAGAAAAGGTAGTGTTAATGATCATTTGTTTGTACCCTGTCCTGTAATGAGTGATTGTAAGCATTTTAAAACATTGTTTCTGAATTGAGACATCCCCATGGCTTCCTTATACTATTCCAACATTCACCGCCGTCTCCTACCTCACTAATTTGGTGAGGGTATTGCATAGTTAACGAAGCAGTGACTTAATTCTCTTGAATGGGGGAGAAGCTGAAAACAATCCATTTGCAGTAATTTGGAAGGGAACCCACTTTTAGCTGAGCACTAACAATTTCTCACCGTATTCTGTATATAGTCATTAGCAGCCATTCGTGTCATTCTCAGCTGAAAATCCCCAATAAAGTCAATGGGGATTTACATCCGAAAACAACCCGAATGGACAAGACAGAATAAGGCTCTTCATCCTATATTTACCTACCAATCATCTGTATAAATGTTTGCAAGATGTCTGGTTGCCACGGAGTCACGCTGACCATCATCAAATACATTGTTTTTAGTTTTACAAAGAAAATAGATGTACTTTATGAATTTTGGTTGTAACGGGCTGACTTCAGGGGCCAGTGACGCACGTAGAGGGAATCCATGCACATAGTTGGGTTTTCTCTGTTAATGAGCACTGGTTTGTCTCTGTGATTCTTGAGGTGTGAATTGCTTTAAGAGCGATATTCTGCTGATTCTTGAAGAGTTTTGCAATGCTCTGCACTGTCTTGTCGGTAGGGTTAGCAGAGTAATACTCTGGGATCTAGCCATCTCCCTTCTCCCTGCAACTGTTTTTTAATTTTATTTTTTAATCTTTTGCAACTTCATGTAGAATATGAAAGACTGGCAGTTCTAGGGCATTTGTTAGAATGTATACTAAATAGTTTAATACATACGCGCTGATCTGTTAGAGAAATGATCATCAGTGATGACTCTTGTTGCCCGAAGGGGACAATGTTATGGCAGACCCCTCGGGCACAAAAATTCATGCAGCAGTCCAATAAAAAAAAAACATGACGTGGTTGCAATAACGGTCAGTTTATATTATCTTGATCTATTTCTTGCATTATTTTATTTTTTTAACGGTAAGTTGGCAACCTCTTAGTGTGTGGATGGCAGTGGACATCTTAATTTCCCTGGGAGATCAGCCAATGATCTCTCCTGAATGCCACTCCAGAATAATAATAATAAAAAGAGTGGCACTGATAAATATAGCACAAAAAGGACTTTATGAGGGTGGAAATAAAGGAAATATACACACATATATATATATAATAAATCGGAAATAGCCGTGTTAGTCCAGTTGCGATAGTGCAGAATAAGTTAGTTTTCAGTATTAGGTGATACCTTTTGTATTTGGAGTTACAATTTAAGTCATAGGACAAGCTTTCGAGAGTTCTCCTCTCTTCCTCAGGTCAGCAATACTGATTAACACAGGAATCTATGGCTAAAACAGAGGTTTGGAAAGCAGAAAAAAAACAGATGTAGATAAGGTGGGGTGAGAAGGGATGTTTGAAGAAATTGGAAGGGTAATAAAACGGTGACAAGTAACAGCATGGAGGGGAAGGGGATACTGTGGGGGGAAGTTGTGGATAAGAACATTGGCAGAGAAGAGGCAGGCAGGATAATTACAAACAATTGTGATAGTGTGTGAGAAACCCCATATCCACACTAAGTCCTTTTGTTTTGGTGTCAGAGTCTTATCATTATGAGTTTAAATGTTTCCCGTTCTTGGGTGCTTTTAAACATTCCATTGAGGATTTTTATTTTTAAATCATTTATGGAATGATCTGGCTGTGAGAAGTGATGTCCCACAGGTGAGCAGTATCTTCCTTCTTCGTGGTGGAGTATGGAGTCTCTGTGCATATTCATTCTGCCTTGAAGTTTTTGGCTTGTTGCAAACTCTGCAAACATATATTCCAAGATCCCACAACCATGGAACACTCAATGTTAAATGATCATACTGCTGCACATCCAGGAATGTAGTTTATATGATTTAATGCAACAAATGTGACCAAGGATGCTACATTGGGGAAACCAGCCAAAAACTTCAAAGCAGAATGGCAGTGAGCGTGGAACCGGCCGACGGGGGAAGATGAAGAAAATAAAGATTTTGTGCCGCTACCGTTGCTGAAATGTGTGTGTGTGTGTGTGTGTGTATGCATGTATGTATGTATGTATGTACAATGTGAATAAATAATTTATTAACGTATTTATTTCAAACGTATTTATAACACACACACATACACACATACAGGTAGTCCTCGCTATTCAACGTTTCACTTTACAACGAATGGCATATCCAACGCTTTACAATGCAATCCTAAGGGCCGTTTTTCGACGTCGGAATGTGTTATCCGACGCCTGAATGAGGTATCCAACGCTCACCGCCACTGATTAACATGGGACTCACTTTACAACGGTTTCATTATCCAATGCTACTTCCAGAACGGATTCTGTTGGATAACCGAGGACTGCCTGTACACACACACACATACACATACATGCACACAAAAAGTATGCAGCACGTGCGTTTGCTCAGGCACGCGTGCGCGCATTGCCGCACACTATATTACAAGCCTTATACTGAAGAACTCATTTATTCTGCACGAATACATAAATATATATTCTCCCTCTACCCCATGCAGTAAGCCAAGGTGTGCTAAGCCTTGGCAATATTAAGTGAAGCTGCATCTAAATGTAAGGTTTAGACGCAGTGAAGTAGGGTTGGGTGTAAACACGTTTTATGGCCCTTAATCCACATCTGTAATGTCTCGAGATGCACTTTATGGCATTTATATGCAAGGAATGTGATCTTGAACATGGCCACTGTGTGTCACCGATGTTCTGCTTTATCATACTCTTCAACTAACATACAGAGCAGCTGAATTTACTGTACATATTCTACTGCAGGGAATGTTGGAGCTATCAGCTAATTAAAGTATCTGGCAACTGATTGGATATGAGCATTAGTGGTTTTTGTAGGTGAAAAAATGCCTGAGCTAATGTATATCTAGAACAATAATTCAACTTTAAATAAATAGATGTGAGAATAACCATGTATCCACTTTTGCTTAGTATGCCAGCCATAATTCCTAATAATTTCATAAGAGCAGAGTTTCTTGTTGATTTAAAAAAAAAAGAAGATGTACTGAAACTTGGATCCCCCATAAAAATACCAGTGGATCTGATACCTGTTTTATCAGAAAGAGGTTATCACCACTCCTATTGTGTGTGAATGTCTTAAATTAAATATAATATATATTAAAATGCTTCCATATGTGCTTTTCAGTTACTTTGTATCACCTGCATCCTACACTTGTAGATAAACTTAAGTGTTCCTATTGCTAGCTGTCATATGTTGTAGGGCCTGCTTTATTTATCACCACATCTAATAAGAGCCCAAACTCTGAATATAATTGTTCAGGAAAAGTAATTGCGTTTTTTTTAAATGTTTTCTTCCATACTTGTTTTGAAAAATAGTTAACATTTTTTTGTGAATCTGTGAGCTTTATCCCATTAAAGCTGCAGTTCAGTCAATATCCTGCATGTGTGTTTTTTTTTAAATAAATCAGTTCTGTAGTAAGAAAAAATACTTTTAGCATTTTCTGTTTAAAAAAAAAAATAATAACTTTGAAAGACCAATTTTCTTGTATTCTATTTTAACAAGCATGCTTGTTCCTATAGCAACCATTTACATTCCCCAGATCTAAAGATGTCGCCAAACTTCGCCGATCAATAGACGGAGAACGAATTGACCGGCAGCTATGCAGTTCTTTAGGTAATTAGAGATTAGCCACATGAAACTATTGAAGTAAAAAAAAAAACGGGAGCTTGAACTGCAGCTTCAAGGTCCATGGTGGAAATTGATGTGTGCAAGAGTGCATGCCAGAAATGAGGCCAAACTGGGCAATGTATGAAAACACTTTTCAGACACATTTGGGAGATCTGGATCTCTCCATCTTCTATTAACTTGCTTCTGAGTAAGGGTTTGGGGGTCTTGGAGAAAATTTACAAAACTATACATTTTTCAGCAAGTAACAGGGATTCTCCCATATAGGCTCGGATCTACAATGCTCCGTTAAGTCACTTAACGTGGCGTTAAACTAACTTCACTCATTTACATTAACAGTGTATCTTCAAAGGATAATAACATAATGTTAAGCCATGTTTTCTCCCTTAAAGAGGAGAGCATTGACTATAATGGCCGTCAGTGATAATTACATGCAAATAAGGTGTTCTAGCATCCCCAATCCACTAAAGTCTGTTAAGGTTAACGCAGGGACTTAACATGTTATTTTATTCATACCTAAACTTGGTGTAACTCACGCAGACCCTGAAATAACTATTTTACAAGGTCTGGATGGGTGTAACACCACAGTTGGGTGTGATTTACTGTATCTAACAGTGTTATTTCCTTTCAATATTTCCATCATTGCCCCTCTAAACTTCAGCAAGAGCCCTATTTCTGGATCAGATTAATGCCAAGACTGGCATAACGTCACATTATTGAAAGATAACGCAACTATGCTAAAATATTGTGGCGTTAAGTTAACTCTGCAAATGTGATATTTTTTGGGGTGTTGTTTTTGCATATAATTAACATTGAGAAGACCAAGTCGTTAACTCGGGAAACATAAAATCTGATATTGTATGGTAAGGTTGCGTTATGTATGTTGAGGAAAAAAGAGAGATCCAGCGCTCCACGGATTTCAAGATAATGAATTTATTGTGCCACACGACGTTTCGACCAACAGGTCTTTTTCAAGTGACAAGGCCTTATGGGTCAAAGCAGAAGAGCACGTGGATGCCCGCTCGACCTAGGTAGTAAAATAGTGGTATGGGGTAGGTTCACTAGGGGAAATGCAGTAGAGTAAGAGGTCCTGTTGACAGACGCTCTCCTAGAAGGGGAGATGACAGGATAGCCCCAATAGCAAGTACTCCTATGTGCCAGAAAATGACAGTAGTGTGGTTAGTAATAGATTGGCTGGGTGGCAGATAGTGCCTAGTAGTTTATGTCGTAACATCTGTAGTAGTATCTCCAGGCGTATTAGCTATGTTAGAGGATGGTCCATATAAAGTAATGTATTAGACTGGTAGATTAGTCAACTTGAGACCAGGCAATGGTCCCCAATGGTAAAGTTAGAAAATGCGAACGGTAGTAAAACTGTTATTTATTAGAACAGCAATAGTAAAAAGAATGGGGACACATAACTTAGAAAGACGGGGTGGAAAATGACATTAATGTAGAAGACCAGTACCTAGGTATTTAAAGGTATTTAAGCGCTTGATGCCTGTCGCGTCCTGGTAATAAGTAAACCTGTGAAAAGCCTGACAGTAGTCCGTGTTTGGCTGGGAATCACTGCAAAGGAGTCAATAGTGATGCAGCCAGAGGGAATAAATTGTAGTTTTATAGCAGCGGATCCCTAATTTATACTGAGATTATCAGGGATACCAGTATGCCATATATATAAAACCCCTATTGGAGGGCAAATGATTCACAGGTGCACTCTCCTATGGGAATAAAGGAGGAGAGGTGGTGGCAAGCTGCATATTCACAAGTGCTACCTGGGTTAAGGGGAATAACATTTACTGAAAGGGTGGTGAAAATACCCCTTGAAAAGAATCGGGAGTGCTAATACCGCTATTGACTCCTTTGCAGTGATTCCCAGCCAAACACTGATTACTGTCAGGCTTTTCCCTGGTTTACTTATTACCAGGACGCGACAGGCATCTATCTAGTGCCTAAGATCTTTATCCTGCGGCTGAGCAGCCATTGCATACCTAGTGACTGGTTTTATACAGCAATGTGTTTTTTCACGCTGTCTTTCTTAGTTATGAGTCCCCATTCTTTTGTCCATTGCTGTTCTAATAAATAATAGGTTTAACTACTGTTAACATTTTCTACCTTTACCATTGGGGACCCTTGCCTGGTCTCAAATTGATTAGGGCCAGCAGTCTAATACCTGACTTTATCTGGACCATCCTCTAACATAGCTAGTACGCCAGGAGGTACTACTACAGATGTTACGACATAAACTACTAGGTACTATCTGCCACCCAGCCTATCTATTACTGGTCACACTACTGTCATTTTCTGAGGTGTATGAGTACTTGCTATTGGGGCTATTGTATTATCTCCCGCTCTAGGAGCGCCTCTGTCTACAGGACCTCTTAGGCTGAGTCCATAGAGGGGGAAGCCGCGCTCCTCCGCGCTGATGCTGAGGCTCGTCTGTTCGGTCAGGAGCGTTTCAATGGTCTGGCAGGCGAGCCAGCGTGCGCGATCGGGGGAGGGTGGGGGGGGCAGGCGGGGCAGTGACGTTACTGGGCCAATAGCCCGCGAAGCGCCGGCGTTGACGTCATGACGCGACTTCACGTTGATTGGGTGTTTCCAGCCGACAGCACGCTGAGAAACAGGCTCTGCTGTCGGCTGAAAATCCCAGCGCCTCAGCACGCCTGCGGACGCTCGCGGGAGCCCCGTCTAAAGACATCCTCATTGAGGATGCAGGGGCTCATCGCAGAGCATCCGCGCGGCTCAGCGCGGCTTCCCCTGCTATGGACGCGGCCTTACTCTTTTACCCCGCTTGGGTCTAGCCAATAGTGAGACTTGAACACTATGAATGATGCTGGCGTCCTTAAGGCCTTCAGTGCCCCAATAACATGATGAAAAGTCCCACCCCATAGGCCTGCTCGATGTACGTCTTGACCATTTGCTTGTCTTTGTAGGTTCTGTTCGTTACGGGAGCGCTGATCGTGAATTACTCTGAAGGGACTAAGCTTTTACTTCCGGCGACCGGAAGGGATCACGTGGTCGCTCCAAAGAACGTTTACGTGATCTGTCAGTACCGGAGGGTCCATGGCCATGGAGGTTGTAGGTCCCTCTGGAACTGGAGTTTAAGAGGGGTGGTTAAAAATGACATTAAAGGTTCATATGGATCAATTTCATGTAATGAAAAGGGGTATCAAAAATCAGATTAATAATATCTTAAGGATATAGTGTATGCTTTTTGTTTGCAACGGGCCTGACACCAACTACAGGGTTTGAAAACATTACATTTAGAAATGTTGTAAAATATGCAGATTTTGAAAGTAGTAAAGTTAGAATGTGTTACAACAGCAGCCAAAGTTGCACTTTTTTCTCTTTTTAAAAAAAAAAAAAAAAGTATTTAATCTGTGTTTTATTGTACTGTACAATGAGAAGTAAAACACAAAACATTTGAATAAATATGGTAAACTGGGCAACATTGTTATAAGGGGATTTTTTTTGGGGGGGGGGGGGGGAATTACATTTTTACCCAGTATACAAATACTGACTTTCTAGGCACTTGCTACTGCTCAAAGTCCTGATTTTAGAAAGGACTGAAGGAGACATATTGTGCAGATCTTCACACTGCCGGACATGATCCCGCAGGGGGCCTGGGCTTCTAGGCAGCCCCTGTTCTTCCCCACTGACAATACTGCCATTAAACCAGGTTAGAAGTCCTCATGGCGATGGACACAGTGGGTCTGTGGTTATATTTCTTGGGGAGTCCAAAAGTATGTTTTAAAATGTTTTTTTTATATACAGTTTTCAGGTAGAAGCAGCACTTTGTGATTGGCAGTGTGAAGCTAAAATCAATAGCGCAGCATATTCATTTTTGACGAGGGGGCAGCAGTACCAAAGTGGTAAAGCATATAAGGAAGTGTTTTCTTCTTCACTTGGTTTTGTATATTAGAAAAGTATTTAATCTTCGCTAAAAAGTATTTTTCACTTCTTTAAGGTTAGCTTGCTGAAAGGCATTTCTGACTTCTTCTGTCAACTTCTCACATTGGGCTTGTATACAACATTTCCAATTTCTTCCACTTCGGCATCACCATTTATTTCAGTCAGTTTTTTTCACTGATTTACAGCATTTCAAAGAGAAATTGTGCATCCACAACACCACCCGACCCGTCTTCAAGAGTAATGCCATGTTGACTCTGCACATAGTCCTCTGCTTAAAGGAGACAGGAGTCTCCTGCCGTGAGCTTTGTTAACCAAGGAAGACTGTTTTCCTGACAATTCACGTTCGCTCTGTGACTTTTGACTAAAATGATCTGGGTGAAGCAAACGTTGTAGATTCCTGTAATTTTTTCTGCAGTTCTTGGATATCGACATTAAATGATTTGTCACAACCCTTGGAAATAATCCTTGGTGTGATCAGGCGGCTGCAGAGCACTTTTTTTTTTCTCTTTTTTTAACGTTTATTATATATTTTTTGTTTTATTAACCCACAGGGAGCTGCACATAAGCATATAATATTTTTCAATAGTTTGAAGAACCAAACATGCGTTTTAATAAATATAGAGACCTCCGCAGTCTTTGCAGAGACCTCTGCATTATCTTTCAATGACAGCGTTTATGAAAGAAACTGAGCAGGCCTGCGTCGTTCTTATTATGATATTATGGCGGATGCGCAACTGCCATGCTCCCACCAGGTGTCGCTCTCTCCTCAGGCTATTTATACACTTGATTTACAACAGGATACTGTGAAATCGTCTGCTGGGCACTCGCATAAGGTCAGACAAGATGGCGGCGTTGGCAATACTGAGGCGTTCTGTTCCCGCCCGACTCTTGTCAGGTGAGTGTTTTCCCGCCCAAAGACCCGCCACTGTCCGCGCGCTCACCCCCCTCCCCCAGCCTTGCCGCCCTTGGCGCGTGTCGGTTGCTCCCAGAGGCTACACATGATTTACCCGCGCTGCCTTCGCGCTGCGGGGTCAGTCAGAATCCAGACATAGCCAGTCAGTGTGTCAATGTCAGGCAGAGTGGGCGGACATGCTTTGTGTGGGGTGAGGGCCACCCTCTGTCTATAATAAACACTCATGGCTACCAGCCCCCTTATAAAAAAAAAAGGCCATAATGTAGAAAAGAAAGCTTTATGTTACTAAATAAAGACACTGCTTATCAAATGAGTGGCTGTATATGTAAAACTTTTATTTACAAGTGCACAAGTATATTTTCAAATAATGTGATAGAAATATATAATTTGACAGCAGATAAGAATCACTTTGTTTTTGTCTCTTGTAAAGTGCTGAGTACACTAAGTCCCGGGGGGGGTTGTGTGGTGTGGGGGTGTGTGTGTGTGTGTGTGTGTGTTGTGTGTGTGTGTGTGTGTGTGTGTGTGTGTGTGTGTGTGTGTGTGTGTGTGTCTGTGTGTGTGTGTGTGGCACTTAGTGTACTCAGCACTTTACAAGAGACAAAAACAAAGTGATTCTTATCTGCTGTCAAATTATATATTTCTATCACATTATTTGAAAATATACTTGTGCACTTGTAAATAAAAGTTTTACATATACAGCCACTCATTTGATAAGCAGTGTCTTTATTTACGCCGGGTATATCAGCTAGTTTAGTAACATAAAGCTTTCTTATATAACACACACACACACAAGTTATGGTGGGTAAAAAAGTGACAAAAACCCTCCACAGTAAAGCATATATCAAATGGAAATATTAGTGTATGCTCATTTGCAACCCTGCCTTTCACCATTATCACCCAAGGGATTATGGGAAATGACATGCAAATGAAGCTTGTTATATGGTTTTGAAGCAAAGGGTGGCACTGTGTGCTCATTTGCATGTCATTTCCCAGAATACCTTGCTGTCGAAGCGCTGTATGCTGGGTGATAATGGTAAAAGGCGAGGTTGCAGACCTGTCTAAGACATGCAAATGAGCACACAGTAATATTTCCATGTGATATATATTCCCCCCCTCTCTAGTCTGCACATTTTTCTATATGTTGGCAAACCCTAGACCAGCAGTTTATATTTTTACAAATCCCTCTTTATAATTGAACGTCCTATTGTTTTGTAGAATTGAATAGTGATTACGTACCTGTTTTAAATTGTAAACTTTGAAGTAGTTTATGAGGCCGCGCTTACAGTGCCGGCGACGTGACCGATGACGTCGCCACTAGCGAAAGTTATAATCGAACTTTCAGCGACGTCGCTGGCGACCGGGTCATTGATTGGTTGACAGACAGTCTGTAAAAAAATCAAATTTAACCCGCTTCCAAATTTTTGGTTGCGCCGTCACGCTTACTATAAGCGCTGGCGACGGAATCCATTTTGTTTTGGAGCGGCGTCGCAGTCACTGTAAGCGCAGCCTAAGACTTCTGCAGGGGGTAATTGGCATAAAAGCAGCCTGGTGACAGGCAAGTGGAGACTACAACAGTTTGGGCAAAACCCAATGTTAACAAACAAATATTTGTGGAGGCAGAGTGTAGTGAGGCCAAATCCTGTGTGTTGCGACAGTAACCTGGACTGTGCATAGGGGTTATAAATGTCCCTGTGTTTCCCAGCTTCGTTATATGCCCGTAGCACCCTGCTGGCATCATGGCAGGACCCTGGCAGCTGTCGGCACTTCAGCAACAATAAGATTATTGTAGAGTTGGATGAAGCAACGGGTAAGACTTGGGGGAGATCAGGCCAAATGTGATTTGGTGACTCGCAAACAATGGTGCATCCTCAAAGGTTTTCTCATTATCTGATTTCACTTCAAATACATTCAATACTAGCCCTCTGGAGTTACAAAATGAGCCAGGGTTTAAGGATATCCCTGCTTTAGCACAGGCAGCTCAATCATTTTGACAGACCCATCAGTGCCGAAATAGGGATATCCTTAACTGGTCTGTCGGTAACCCTCGAGGACCAAGTTGGAGCAAGACTGCATTATGCCCTTTGCATTTGTAGAAGTTCATTAATAAAAGCGCAAGACCCATTAATGATAATTTAATAAGAAGTCTGGAAAGGACCTTCAAAGGTCAAAGATCAGGGGTGGGCAACTCCCAGTCCTCAAGGGCCACCAACAGGTTGGGTTTTAAGGATATCCCTGCTTCAGCACAGGTGACTGTTATTGATTGTGCCACCTGTGCTGAAGCAGGAATATCCTTAAAACCTGACCTGTTGGTGGCCCTAGAGGACTGGAGTTGGCAAACGCCTACTGCAGACTGTTCTCTTGTCTTGAGGCAAGAACAGCTACGTACATGATTTCCATCTCCAACAGATAATCTAGTGATGGTGACCCCACAGTCACACTATGTAGCCTGGCCTAATGTTTCGGGACCTTTGTAGGTTCTCCATTTTCCTTGTAGCAGCCCCTGTAATGTCATTGACTATGATCACAAATAATATTATTTTTGTACATCAAAAGTCACTACCTTGGATTGATTTATAAATGATTTCTAATGCACTTTAAAGCAGCCCCTCCATTTTGTGTATTTACTTTACAGCATTGGGACCAGGGGATGCTCCAGAGCTGAAAAGCTTTTTTTTTTTATTAGCTCCGGGAACCTTGTACTTCCGAAAATATTTATCGTTTTTTTTTTTTTTTGCCGGTGGTCATCTGGACATTTTAAGATGGCCGACGCAGTCATCTAGTAGGAAGCCGTGACTTCCCATTGGCCTGAAGGACCCTCAAGGCCATATTGATTTCCTTATATTTAGAGAAAAAAATGGCAACTACATCGGTAGGTATCCCGGGAGCTAAAAAAAATAACTGTTCAGCCATGGAGAACCTCCCACCCTGTCAAATTAACATGAACAAAAAGCATTGTTGCTACTTGTGAACAGGGGAAGTGAACACATCTCTGGTATCTAGAGTTTTGATAGCAACGTCTGTGAATCTCTGGTCCCTGCTCAATATGCTGCAAAGTTATGTCCTGCAGGGGAAGAGTTTCCGTCCCATTCAGACTACGAAGGGAAGGGAATCCAGCTTCACAGTATGTTGAATAAGAGGCCTGGGAGCCGCCCATGTCCAGCGCTCGGGTTACTAGTGGGGCTTCCCGGTATGTTGAATAAGGGGCCATGTGCAAGCGCTTCGGGGTGTTATCTAGTGGGGCTTCCCGGTATGTTTGAAATATGGGGCTCGTGTGGAGCCGCCCGGTTACTAGTGGGGCTTCCCGGTATGCTGAATAAGGGGCTTGTGAGCCGCCCATGTCCAGCGCTCGGGTTACTAGAGGTGCCAAGCTCTGTTGATCAAAGGCAGCAACTTGGGCCTCCTCGCTGATAAGCTGCCTGTGAAACATAAGGCTTTGTCTGTCTCAGGGGTGGCGGTGATGAAGATGAATAGTCCCCCAGTGAACAGCCTCAGCCTGGAATTCCTGACAGACTTCTCCATCAGCATTGAAAAGCTGGAGATGGACCGCGGCTGCCGGGGACTCATCCTTACCTCCGTACGTGTGTATATCTGCCACTCGCTTTCCAAGGAGCGACACGCCAGACAAAATCTTACACTACAGCTACAAATATATTACAGATATTAATGATAAAATACATTATGCACATATAACATTAAAAGATAACCAGGCCTATGAAATGAAGTACTTTACATTTTGAAGAAAAAGGGCCAACATAATCGTGGCAGCATTTCAGAGTGCGGCTATCTTTAAAACACTCCGTTGTTTGTATTTTACAGTACACGTGAATGCAGGAGACAAGAAGAAAATACAATGTTATATTGTCTTTTTGCTTACTTTTTGCAATAAGGATGCAGCCCTTTTTTTTTTTTAACTTCATTTTATTTGCAGTTTTCAATGGGATACAGAAAATAAAAAAGGGAACATTCAGGACCACATCTAGCAGTTTTCACATTAAATAACATACCGGCCAATCTAGCCAACCTTTCCGGTAATAACATACAGGCCAATCTACAATCCGGGCGATACAGAGGATGCAAACCTTTTGATGTCCAAAGCGGCCTAGAACTCATAGCAGAGCAGTCCCTCCAAGTTATATCTGCACTTGTTAGTTTATGTTAGTATTTTTGTTTTTATCATTTCGTGATCATGTATATTTAACATGACATTTGTTTGGATCTGCTTAATATTGCCCTCCCATCTTCCCCCTTTTGTTATAGGATGTCCCCAGGATCTTCTCTGCAGGGCTGGACATCATGGAGATGTACGGGAAGAGCGCAGAGCACTACGCGGCGTTCTGGAGAGCTGTGCAGGAAATGTGGCTGAGGGTGTACGGGTCCAACATGGTGACAATAGCTGCTATCAATGCAAGTGCCACTTAGCCTGTGACCAGCGGGGTCAGCGAGGAGCCATGTGATTGCAAATGGCTGAAAGCAGTGTTGATGTTACACAGTTAAATGTTCATTAGATACAGGAGTCTATAGTTCACTGATTTTCAGTCTGTGTCCATGGGGGTTCCCTGAGAAACAATTGGTAACGGCAGATATTTTAACACGGTATTTTACTTGATATGGATGCAGGATATTATGACGTAGCAGGGGTACTTCATTGCTCGTTTCCTAGAGACAGATCAGGCAGGGGTACTTCATTGCTCATAGCAGGGGTACTTCATTGCTCATAGCAGGGGTACTTCATTGCTCGTAGCAGGGGTACTTCATTGCTCGTTTCCTAGAGACAGATCAGGCAGACCTCTGATGGCGAGATCAGTCTGACCGAAACGGGACCCCTTTCTACTTCTGTTCGTGCCACCCAGCCCTGATCGCGGCCATACGATCCCTGAGGCATGCCACCAGACCAATTTTTTTGCAAAATATAATAATTCAAATACGTTGTTACATAGTAGGTGAGGTTGAAAAAAGACATACGTCCATCAAGTTCAACCTGTGCTAAATTTAAACGACAGATACTTTAGCCTATACTTGTACTGAGTGGACAGCCAGTTTGAAGCAGTCTCCTCCACTAATGTTTCAGGCATCCGAGGGCCTGGTTGGTCAGTCACGTGATCGGCCCCGTGTAATCAAATGACCCAGAAGTGCTGGGGGTCTTGGTGACACTCCCCCAGGCACTCAAAAGGATAATTGAGCTTCTTACATCTGACCCTGGTCCATTTTAAAAAAAAATAAAAAATCTTTTATTGGGTTTACAAGCATTAAACAACATTACAATACAGAAAAAACAATAAGAAACACAGAAACATACTTTTACACAATTATTTTTAGTATTGCTCATCATACTTAAATATAACTTCAAAATTCAACACATTAACACAAATAATAAAACACAGATAATCGCATTTTCAGATTAACATCAAAGCTATCACCACCCAGCCTCCTAACAGAATCTGGCATAAGATTTGACCCTGATCTTTTAACGCCACCGCAGACCCGGCAGATGAATTGACACACTCCATTTATTGCAGCAAACTTTGCTATGTCATTGCTTCCAGCATCTCCTACCCGCTCCAACAAAACGCTCCACATATCAGTCCTGTTTGTGGCTCAGAGTTTTTTTTTCTCTCCTGTGTTCAGGGTTCGAGTCCTGCTGGCGGCTGCCTCATGGCTATGTGTTGTGACTACCGGGTAATGGCGGACAATCCGAAGTACGGCATCGGCCTGAACGAGACACAGCTGGGCATAGTTGCACCCTTCTGGTAAAGCGGGCATCCTGACTCATTCACATTGAATGACGGCTACTATGACTACAAGCCTAGGCTACCAGCCGGTTATTGTATGTCTTAAGGTCAAACCTATTCCCTGAGAGTGAACCTTTGTCACATTTCTGAGCCGGTAACGCGGCAAGGGCGTGGATAAAAGACAATCCAGAAATAGCCTTTCCTATTGTTTTGTATAATTATAGGTGTAGCATGTAGATTCAGTGTATTAATATGCAGGTAACATAAAACAATCCACGCTTCAGGCACACTGCAATTAAACGTGTACGGGAATGTGTTTGGTAAACAAAACAAGGGCAGAATTTGACATATACATTTTTAGGTAACTGAATCAGGCTAATAACGTTGCAGAGGGAATCATAATCCGTTTTACCCTGCATTCGTTAAGAGAAAATGTTTAAGCAGAGGAACTAGCAAAAGACAAAATTAAATTGATTACTTGGCTTTAGTATTTAATGGATTTTTTTTCTCACTACACAATCCATTTTTACACTAAAATAATGTTTTTGCTTCTGTTTGTGTTCTGTTGTACAGTTGATCTCTGAAGCAGGTCAAAGTAGATGTTAGCTTGCAGCGCAGTCAGTCCTACGTATGTAATAAACCTCCGGGGATTCAGAAGCTAAGAGGAACCAAACAGCAAGAACTGCAAGTCCTTGTTAGTAGTTAGTTTATATTTCCCACGTTACACGGGCCAATAGGAAGCCGTGACGTCGTCGCCCGTCTAGACTCCCTATTGGTCCGCATAACACAGGATTGAAACCTCTATGAAGAACAGGCGCAGCACCTTCCCCAGTAAGCATCTTGGGAAGCAGGCGGGCCCCAGAGCTGAAATTAACACGGTTCAACCCAGAAGATCCTTCCTATACATGTTGGGGAAAAAAGGGGAGGCTTAGAGTGAATTGATGCCCTAATATTTGCTGATACTAGTGTATTGAAGAGTAGCTTTGGTAAATATGAATACACGCCATCTGTCCTGTTCCAGGTTTAAGGATACCATGTTGAGTGTATTAGGTCATCGTATGACTGAGCAATCCCTACAGCTGGGGCTGATGTATCCCGCTCCAGACGCGCTCAGGATAGGCCTCGTGGATAAGTTGGTGCCGGAGGATAAAGTACAGAGCACAGCGTCCAGCATCATGGCCAATTGGCTCGCTATCCCAGGTGAGTGTGAGAGAGGCTCACAAGTCCAGGCGGGCCAATGTGTGAGAAAAAATGTTGCTCAGATTTTTTGGGGGAAAAAATATTTTTGTTTCAGAATATTTAAAAAAAAAAATCAGAAAAATTCAGATTTTTCGGATAGTCACATTTTTTTATTTATTTTTTCTCCTGAATATTCACTCATTTTTGAATTTGCAAAAGGTGTTTTTTTTAAAAAAAAAAATTTATCTATATAAACGCCACCGGTAGTGATTATTTTCAAACTTCAGCGACTGCGAATATATTCAAAACTTTTGCGAAGAATTTGCCCATCCCCACTTCCAAGCTTTGTGTCCTGTTGTGTACTCCTGCGCTGAGCCAAATAATGCAGGTGCAATTATTTCTTTAATTCCTCTAACCCAGCGGTTCCCAACCATTATTACATTGTGCTCCCCTCGCTAGAAAAGATTAGTTCTGTAAACCCGTCATTTTAAGAAATTACCAGTGGGGTCACAAACACAGCTTATAAATGCTTAGCGGGTAGGCTGATGAAATGATATTGAGTTACGGGAACGCTCAAGGTCCTAGTTTTTTTAAATTAGACTGTAAGCTCCTCGGGGCAGGGACTCCTCTTCCGAAATGTTACTTTTATGTCTAAAGCACTTATTCCCATGATCTGTTATTTATATTATTTGTTATTTATTTGATTACCACATGTATTACTACTGTGAAGCGCTATGTACATTAACGGCGCTATATAAATAAAGACATACAATACAATACAATACAATGTCTGTTGAATTTCCCAAGAGAATCGCTTACTCTGTCTTCTTCTGCTCCAGCTCCGCTAAACTTCAAACACCCCAGTTACACTTTTACTTAAAGTAGCAGTACCTGCTGACCACCATTATTTTCCATTTCTTACTTTGAGATCTCTTCTTGCCCTTCCCAAAGCTGTTTTTATTTTTTAAATAATAGTACAGTACTAACATGAGTTGAACTCAAACAGGCTTCTGGAGGGGATTTTTGCTTTAACCCTTTGGGCGCACCAAGACATAGCTACTACTTCTTGGGGTTTGGCATTTCGGGGGCCCATGACGTAGTAGCTTTGTCCAAAAATCCCGCAAGTTTTGCTAGGAGAGCGCATAACGCGGTCTGCACTGATCAGGAACAGAAGGGGTCCAATTCGGTCCTCCTTGGTGAAACGATCGCGTGATCAGAGGGACTGTGGCACTCTGGTCCCATGGCCATTCCATCACTCAAAGAGTTTTACAGATATCTTCTCACCAATAGATTTATTGTAATGTTCTCGCCGTCGCCGGCAGGGCTGTGCAAAGCAATCAAATTCCAGACCCCTTCTGGTGGTAAGAAGCTCATCGTACTGTACCAATTTATACTTAGGCACAGAGCAGGCAAAAGGGGGTCACTACACTGTTCAAAGTCATTGGGTATGCACTGTGATGTTTTCTTTGATCATCTATTGCTCTTTGTTTTAACGAGTGCCAGAGAAAACGCAGGCATGCTGTTTTTTAATGTCGCTAATCAGGGCCCGGCCTAACGCTGACCTCTCTACTGTCCCACAGACCACGCCCGCCAAATCACCAAATCCATGATGCGCAAGCAGACGATAGAAAGACTGGTGAATCACCGGGAATCGGACACCAACAACTTTGTAAGCTTCATTTCGAGAGACTCCATACAGAGGTCCCTGCAGATGTACATGGAGAGACTGAAGCAGAAGAAATAATAGGATGATGGGCGCTAGCGGGGTGCTGATGTTTGGACAAAGCTATAGACCATTAAAATGCTAGTAATAAGTGTAACAAAATCTATACCTATGACCCAGCAGCTCACAACCTTCACCCTTTTTTACACTGTGCTCCCCCTGCTAGAAAATATTTGTACAGCGAACCCCTAATTAATCTTATTGCGACCCATCAGACTGTCGCTAACATACTGTGACAGATCCCAAGCAGTATTGTGTCCTGAGCATGTGGGGGCACCAGCTTAATAAGACCCCAAACTGCCCCTCAATGTGTGCAGGAAGTATGGGCGGATATAGCTGTCACTCACTGCGGGAGCTTCCAAAGTCACGTCCCACCATGCCTTTCCACTGTGGATTCAAAGCATTGTGGGTAGCGACTTTGGAAGTTCCTGCTGTAAGTCACACGCTATGGTGCAGTTAGGGGCCCTACTAAGGGCACAGCCCCCACACGGGCTCAGAAACGCACTATACTGCCTGGGATCTGCCATTACAGACTTTTTTGTGGGTCGAATCCCTTGGAGACACCTCACGAACCCCTGTTGGGAATCACTGCCTTAAACCTTACACTACTAGAGATCTCGCGTACTATTGTCTGAACGAGTCTGACTGTGAAATGGCTGAAAATCGTGTATGTTCTGTAATGTTGTCACTGTATGTAGATAACAACTGACATTAATTACTCCACGCCATTATATACGGGTAGCGGCTAGCTCAGTATTTGATGCATTTTTTGGTAAGCAGAAAGTTGTCTTTTAAACAGCCAGATGTATTCTTTCTATCAGTAAAATAAATATATATTGTGACAATTACATTTATTGTAAATGAATGTGAACTTGTGTCTCGATCAATGCGTTAAAAAGCAAAGCACAAACATGAAATGCACAGCAGGGAATGGCCATTTAAATCCCCAATTAAATGGCAATTTGGCGTGTGGAAGTGTGAATTAATATTGCTGTAATATCCGTTTTTTTACTTTTAACCCTTTAAAAGCGGAAGTCCGTGCTGATTTTTTTTATTTTTTATATTATTCCTTTTAAAATTCCAACGCTCCGTTCAGGAGATATAAGCGTTTAACATATTAAGTAAGTGCCTGTGAGGTTAAAATGGAGCTCTCAAAAAACTTCTATTATACATTTTTCATTTTAATATATAAGTATTCAGATATAGTCCTGATAATGTTTTGATTATGCACCTCACTCAGTACGAGTGTTTTATTTATCATTATTATTATTATTTATTTTTTTTAAACGCCAAAGCGTCCGTCTTTGAAAATCCCCCAAAAATCTCCATTTAAAGTGTGGGGATTTTAGGACGAAAACGTAGCGAACGTCCACTATGAGAGCTATCCATTAGGGTGGGAAAGCGCTGTTTGGGTTGACATTAAGCAGTCTGTGCTGGTCGCCATTTCTGCCTGCATTTAATTTTTGTTTCCGTTAACAAATTTCCCACCGCCCTTTCAAACCTGTTTTTTATTTTAAAATCTTCGTTAAACTCCTTTATTTATTTTTTTCTGGTGGGGATTGCTGCTTTTAAATGGGAGTCGCTATATAATAGTGACCCGATTGGCACTATCACAGTAGACTGAATCTCCCTCTTTATCTTGAACTTTTTGGTTTATGACCCAGAAACCCGTTTTTTAATTTTTATTTAATTTAAGGTCAATATATACGGATATACATTTTTTTTTTTTCCCTGCATTAGTGGGTGCTAAATCTTCTCAGACATCCGCAATAGTGGGAAGCAAATAAAAATACCACTTGTGAGCACATTCACAGGTCTGCAACACTGCTTTTCCCCATCTCTCTTTGCATACAATGCTTACACTGCAGTCAGGGATTCTGGGTAATGACATGCATAGTGTGTTACGCTTAACTTTTTTTTTTTGTCCATTTTAATATGGGCCCCTATAAGCATATATCTGATGTATTACATAGCTTTTCAGCAGAGTCTGGGTTAAAGTGCACAGGCAGTAAAACCTACTCGCACAGCTGTTTCAACCTTTTGGGTGCCATTGGTGTGAGGCTGGTTATACTGGCTTTGCATCGTGAATCTGGGATAGATTTGAACCACACATTAAATAAATGATGCTGGATAAAAAAGTGACAAATCCCCCTCCACCGTACAGTGCACAGCAAATACAAATCCCACCAGCTTTGTGTCTGGGGGCCCAGAACTCCGTAGTGAACCGCGGAGTTTTTCTCCTGCTGCCCTTCTCCTCTGGACAGGTTTTTTTTTTGGTTTCCCGCATGACAAAGGCCTGCGAACGCTCTCATTAATGTAATTTATTTAACCCCTTTCAAATTTCTCTTGCAGAAGTCCTACATTTGTACTGCAGAATTTCCCCAAAATAATTTCATACGGTCGGACATTTAGTATATGTAAGATTATCATTCATATGTATTATATTGTAATTAAAAAAATTAGGTTTGATCGGTGTAGAAGAACAGATGCCACCTGAAATTATTTTGACAAGCAAAGATTCTTCTTTACGAAAGTTATATGTCACGTATAAGACTTATTTTCACAGTAAAAGAATCTTCGGTACATTTTGTTACATAGGAGGAATATTTAAGTCGAGAAATAAGGTTAGAGTTATACAGTAGCGGGATTACAGCTGTGTTCAGTTGTGTGAGGAAGTGCCAGTGAGTGACATTTAGTTGTTACTGACAAATATTGGGAAGCTGATGCAATCATTTCTGATGAGCAGGAGTTCCTTCTATGTACATAAGGCGGCATGCCATAGTGTTGGCTAGAAGAACACATGGTAATACCATGTTTGGTCATGGTGCCAAGAGTAAGGAGGACTGATTAAGGGATATTTTCAGTATAAAAGTTGACAGTCGTTAGATTGCTGCAAGGAGCACATCACGATAGGAGAAAGGAAGGTTTTTCAACAAAAGGAATTACATGCAATCTCTTAGAAAATAATAATTTATATTTGTCATCGCTCTCTATATATAGATATAGATCTATCAATCATCATCTTCAGCCCGTGTCTCCCCACTGCTGGATGAAGTCTCCCCAATGCTCTCCCAGGTACTGCGGTTGCAGACTCTTCTCCACATCGCTCCATTGTTCTGATTTCATTCTCCCATCTTACTTTTGGTCATTGTCTCAGTCTTTTAATGTCCCTTGAGATCCAGTCGAGTGCCATCTTTGGCCAACAATGGTAATTTCTTCTTGCGTATATTTGTGTGTATGTATATATAATCTCCAATTTAACTATGATGCATCATTGTCTATTTTATATACCTGTTTACAAAATATACACTAATAGATGTATATAACATGAATAGTGTACAGTATACCACTTCAAACCCATATTTACAGAGCATCGATGCAATTTGTACAAGTCTAATATATATATATATTTGCGTGCAGGTATTTGTTGCACTTCATAGATGATAGATTTGTATACATTACTATAAAATTAACAAATCAACATTAGATTGGAAGCGCTTTAGGGTATACGCGGGAGTTGATCTGTGAGCAAGATTGACACGCTGTCATTTTCATTTTGTATCTGAGGAATGTCGAGAGGAAGAATTTGGAAGGAATTTCATGACGACATTAGTTTGGGGTGTATATTAGTTGTAGATTGTGATACCTTTTAGATACCATCATTAGAGTAATTGATAGATGAAATAGTATACAACTCTTTCCAAATCTCATAGGTTTCTTCAAGTGTATGGTGCATGAATATCAAATGTAATAAATATCTACAGCATTTTACTAATACTGTAGTTACATAGCACAGACATGTCTCAGCCCTTTCACAAGGTTGCACTGAGAATAGGTAATAACTACATCTATGGGTATGGTATTTTGCTTTGTTCTGTATATATAAAGAATATATCATACAGGGAGAAGAAATGGTATTAGGGCCAGTCGCCAGATGGTAGGTTCTTTGAATGCATATTCTTTGTAATGTTCTGTATGTTTATAGTGCTGGGTACACAAGCAGTGCTATAAACCATTATATAAAGGCAGCATGACAGCAGCGGCCCTCTTATCCAAGTGCAGAGTCCAGATGTTGGCGGTATCTCAGCTCATCTTCCAAGTCTGGCTGTTTTGGGCTGTGCCACATTAAGCTGATACCAGCTCCACTTCCACTGGAAAGTGGTCACTCACAGCCAGAGCCTGCAGAGATAAGCGTTGTATTAGTCGAAGATTGATCACATACACAGAGTGGTCAGTCTGTGAGGGAGTCTTATAGAATCAATGGTAAGCATAAGGATTCCATAGGCTCCTGTGTTCCTTATACCATGCAGTTACTGCAGTGGGAGATACAGAAAAGATGTGTGGCTCTTTGAGTGTATCTGTGCCAAAGTCAAACGCAGTGGGCTATAGGTCCCTCTAAGTCAATGCCACTTTTTGGTAGACCTAAATCCTTTTCCCCAATTGAGTAATGTATTCAATGTATCAACAGATTGCATGTGTGGACCTGAAAGCTTGCACTCATTTTAACCACAAGTTTACCATTGAAGATATCACTTCTACCCTACTTTTGTTTATCTACCCTACTGTCTAACACGCTCCCATCTTCTATTTTATGTTATTATGATAACCCTTAGTAATCAGTGCACATTCAAGGGGCTGTGCCACCCAGCAGATCACAAAGTCCCTCAGTTCACCATGCCCCAATGTTACTTAAATAAATGGTCCATGTCTCCATCTCTGTCACCCCATGCACCGAAACATAATTATACGTAAACGAAAGTCCAGGGCCGCACATTCATAATACGTACAGAGCAATACACCCCAAGTTGTCTCCTGAATGATAATGAGGCTAATTACATGCAAATAAGATGCAGGCTGCACGAGCATTTGAGAGATCATGAGGTTTAGGTATATATTTGGCACTGTAGGTTGCTAATTCCCAGGTATATATATTTATTTACCTCCGTTTGTGTCAGGCTGTACTCCTCCTGGAAGTTGAATACCTTGGCCGAGTCGAGCACTATAGCTGCTTGCATTTCCTCACCGCTGACAACAATCCTGCAGCAGGTAGTGAAAAGTTGGTTATGTCCTGGACACCATTACTCACCATAGCATGAAACTGCTTCACTGCTAGAGATACCTACAATGCATTGCTGTGTACAGTACATGGGACAGGGATCACATGAATGTTTATGAAAGAAAAGTCGTTCCTAGATCATATGAAAGAGAGGGAGGGTGATGCAGTGTAATGAACAATGGTAGCTAGCGAGCTCTAATGATCCACTTACAGTTAAGTGAACAAGGGCTTCGTGGGACATATCTTACTTTTCTCAACATGAATTTGTATAGCATGGTTCCTAACCACACTGCTTTCCTCAAAGCCAATGCCGCAGTCCCTTAACCCGCAGAAGGAGCTGTGAGACAATTACCTGTCATACGCGCAGTCTGTATTTGTCACTGTGGTATCGGCGCAGTCAGGGATCAGCCAAGAGAAATTTTTATTAGTACGAAGACGAACGCTGCTCCATTTTGCGGCTGTGATGTAGCTGCAGTCAGCGTTAAAATCCCCCAGGAAAATGATGTTCTGTGATGGGAAATACCAAGGGATGTTAGAAAAGGTTTTTCACACAGAGGCAAAAATAAAGAACATGTATGAGCACATTAGCATGTCTGAGACAGGTCCAGAAACCTCCCTTACCCCATAATAACACTGCAAACCATGTCTCCAATGCATGAAAGGATTCTGGGTAATGATATGCAAATGAGCACTCACAGCTTATTAGCAACTTTAACATGTCTCCTTTTAACCTTAAGCCTGCTGTTTTACACAGCTTTTAAAGCAGTCTGGGTTAAAGAAGCGCATGGCCAGTAAACCTATTCACAGAAATCTGTGTCGACCACTGGGATCTCATCAGTGGGAGGATTCAGAGGCACAAACACTGGGTGGGCTCATGTGCTTCTTTGTCTCTACAGAATTGGAGTAGAAGGAGTGATTTTGTGGCATCAACATCATGTGTAATCTGTGAGAGAATCCTTATTTTACATTGGATTTTGGGAACCAAACCCACAAACCTTGGTCTCACTGCTTTGTGGTGTTGGTTGAAACCACAAATCATCACATCCAGGTTTGTGCTTAACTGCAGTGCGGGAGTTTGGGGGGCAGTGCACAATGTTGGTTCCATTTTGCAGAACATAGCTGCTATAGGCTCCCACTACATTTCTTATGGACATCTAAAGGTGAGACTTGTGAGGTTTTGTGCAAACGATATACCTCATTAATGAAGTCTCAGACTGCAATAGTGCTGCAATAGTGCTGTTACAACCTGCACAAAATGCCTTTCTCCTTCAGGATCATTGTGCTCACCACAATCATTAACTACAACCTGTTTGTGACGTGAATTCTAACATTCAGATGTCTGTGGTGCTTCAGGTACAAAGTCACTGTCACATTCAACTGTCGCTCCCGGTCTAAGTCTTGGTTCTTACATCAGTTCCCCATTTCTGGATCACGTCCTCATAGACATCGTACAAGGCGTCAACCTCTTTGACAGAGTCAGTGGGTACAGAATGCAGAGGGACCAGCACAAACTCCTCAATAGCTGTGTGAGAAAGACAGAAATACAGTATGTATGTATAAACACACTGAGTATTGTACACTGCCAGCACTGTATGTATAAACACACTAAGTATTGCAGATGAATATATGATGCTTGGCCCCTGTGTGCTCGCATAAGTCACAGAACGTTACGTAAGGATAAGGTGCGGAAGTGGCGGGGATATGTTGATAGTCAGGTGGATATATTCAAGGGAGGACAAATATGCAGGAAGTCACCCCAGGATCCCTTTCTTAGAACTGGCGCATGTCAGTTGCAGCACGGACATGGTGTGATGTGAAAAAACAGGAAAGAATAAAAATAGAGACCTCCATAGGTGCAAGATCAACTGGCTATTAGGGATGTAAAATTTTATTAATAGTATTTATATACTATGTGCTATCTCCACAATGATTAAAAATCAGATATACTGCGAGTTATGGCAATGATTTATATAGTGCATAGAGGAGTGTTGAAGGGAGTGGTGTTGCGTCCTAGGACTCACCGCACGCCCGCGTCTCGGAGTGGGGTCTACCACAGTCTGTCCCCTTGGCTTTTGATACTGCAAATGTTATCAAGCGTTGGGAAATCTTCCTCCGCCGATGTTGTCGCCCTTCTGAAGCGATACGTCACTTGCGAGTCTGGAGAGCGATAAGCTCCGTCGTAACGTCACCGTCCGCATGGTTCGGCAAGCAGTGGAATTAGGATAGCTAGCGTACGGACTATGCAAGGCAACCCACATATACTCCACTTTCGTCGGGCGGGTCCCACTCTACGAGTTCGCCAATAGGCCAGCATGGCTTCGTTGTCAGGAGTCACCCCCTCTTGGAACCCCCTTTATCGGGGATCGAGCTTAACTACCCTATTTCAAATCACTAGAGTTTATTAACCTCTGGCCAGTGCCTAGTTTAGAGGCTGTGGACATGGCGGAGGTTATCACATATGTCATCATAAAAAACAGCAATGGATGACGAATGGAGGCAGGGGAGGTTTAACTCGGCTTCATATTTTTTTTTATAGTAGAGCCCCAGTAGAATAGAAAAAAATTAAGTTTAATCGTATAGAGAACTAAAATAGGCGGCATGAGGTGTGGAACTAAGATAAGAAGGATAACAAGATTATGCAAAATATTGTATTTATAAAGAATCTGAGTATGATCATCATAATAAAAAGTTGATTTAAGAATTTGAGCAAAAAAAAACAGTATATATAATATTTAAAAAAAATTCTTATAAGTTAAAACATCTATTATAACAAACATCTATCAGTAAAGGGATTAATCTATATTATAAAAATGATATATTATGTGTTATTTGTCTATCGAGTGATTTGATAGGTTTAAGCCCCATTAGACCATAGTAGAAAAGTGAATCGATGACATACCCCAAATTGATAGACGAAATTAAGAGTCATCATTACAGAATCGGCGTCACGTTATTAGCAACGATCTGTTAAAGGAGATGAGTGAAAGTTCAGCATAGAAGATTTATCGCCCCAAATGTAGTTGGTGACAATGGTTCAGATATATAAGTTATATTTGGTTCCATAAAAACTTAATGAGATTTTCGAACAGACTATGTACATGATTAATTTTAAAGCTTGAAATACACGAGACTACAGTACTAACTTAGCTAAAAACATGAAAAATGAAGCAAAAAGAGACATAAAGACCGCAATATGGTACGGGAGTTTTCCTTTTTCACGCTTAGGGAGGGAGGGTGAAGGTCCAGAATGCGAAAAGGGAAAGAAAGGCCACAAAGAATAAGGAGAAGTCCCGTTTGAGTTAGTATATTTATTCAAAAAGGGAGGAGGCCATTATCTGTCCAATTAAGGACTCGAGGATGGAGGGATATTAGTGTTGGGATCCAGAGGATTCTCCTTTGATGAGTTCAAATTCCTTATCCCTCCTCGCCAGTGTGTTTTGACACATTTTATGGTCATGTATGTTCAATCCTTTAGGGTCTAATCTGAGTGTTTTCTAGGAAATGGTCGGAAACACGATGGTGGCTAGTGCCTTTGATACATACTAAGGGTCGTGTCTAGTATCCTGTTCTAATAGGTTTGCGTCTGTTTGCAACGTATACTGCCAAGCTTGCATTGGGGCACTCCAGGACATTAGATCATGAGCACTCCTACAGTAGACATGCGATTGTATTTGAAAAACTTCCTTGTCACAGTTTGACAGAACTCCGTTTTCTTTCGGTCTGTTTGAATTACATGCCCTAAAAACTGGTATGCAGCGCGAAAAACCTTTCCCTGTTTGAAGCAAACTTTCAGAATTGGTGTCAATCTTTTTATTAGCAGACTGGGGTTCGCCAATCTGTTCTGTACAGAATTGACCTTACTTATATGTTTGTGCTTAAGTAAGTCGCTTAGTCTCATGTATGTATACGATGATGTAATTATCTACTTATGTCTGTTCGAAAATAATATAAGTTTATGGAACACAAGATTAGAAAAGTATATCTAATGAGTAACATTGTCACCTAATCAATTGGAATTAATCTCTATGCTGAAAAATTGCATCTATTACCATTAACATGATGTTGATAACGGCCGTACCTGATTCGTTTGATCCATATGGGTGAATTTCATTTTATCTGGTTTATACTCTATCAATGAGACATGGCGCTTCCTAAACCTATACGACTGAAACAAATTACAAATAAGTAATATATTTTTAATTAAATTAATCCTTTTTGGATAGATGTTTGGATAAGAAGTTTGTTAATATGAATTGTTAAATATAATATATACTGTTTTATGCAAAATTTGCTTAAATAAAACTTTTTTAGTTATGAATCAATTTATCATATTCTGATATTTGTTATACCTTCTTCTTCTACTCCCACCTACATAAAGCTGATTTTAACATACAGTACTTAATTTTTCTCTACTGGCTCACTATACAGTTTGAATCCCACCCTATCTATCGTTGTTTTGTTATGATGACAATGTGGAATACATCCAACCATGCCACAGACTCGAAACTAGCACTGCAGAGGTTAATAAACCAGTGATTGAATAGGTATTTATAAGCTGTCACTAAAGGGGGGTTCCATACTCCTGCGAAAGACCAGCCATTTTATTGGCGAAAGCGTTTAGAGTGGACCCGCCAGGAAGTGAGTTACTGAGAGGATTGGGGGCTTGTGCTGAAAGCAGTGTCAATCTGGCTGCGAACCGGAAGTGACGCGACAGTGGAGGCCACAGGGATATGGTTATCGCGTCCCTCCCTCGGAAGATTCTGACACGATCATGCAGGGAGACGCCCGAGAAATCCTATGAATATATTAGATAATTAAAACAAGCCACGGGAGGAGGTACCTGCGGACGCATGTCACTGTGCAGAGAAGACCACCGGGGATACGTGAGAGCCCCACGAGAGGCATGGCTGGTTGCGGTTGAGCTGCCTTGGCAACCACCACTTACATCCTTATCAACTTATACAGTGAATAATCGACATTATATTGATTTTAACTTGTGAGTGCGACATTTTAATACTATATCTAAGTTTTATCACTATGATCCATTAGATCGCACCATGGAGGTTGTTTATTTTTCCATGTCGTTTGCTATGATCATAACAAACTAGCTGCTTCTGCATAATGTCCAGTCCCAGTATATCCACTGAAGACTTCACATTCCGCTGAATAGCTATCCTACTAACTTCTTGTGAGTAGGGAGCACACACAGGGGACAAGGCATTCATTATATCACCCCATTGACATCAAATGGTTTCGTTAGTTATTTGTCTCTCATACTCTGGTGTTTTTCTTTGGAGTTTCCACACTCCCTGGTTGAAAATACCAATGATGCAACTGTACATTATTTCTAATCGAAGCGACTGCCTATATCGCGATTGGATATCTTGGACCCCAAGCACAGGTATTATAAGGGGGCGGAGATGATATTATCTAAAGTAATGTATACCACAACCAGACCAAGAATAAAAAGCCAAAAGGAAACCCCGCACTCAATAATCACATACAATGCACACAAAAAGATGTGTCTAATCAGAATAAGTCATTTTAATAACGACATCAAACAATACAAAATCAACAGAAATAACAACCCCCACATGGAAACAGATGTCAAAACCTCTAAATGACCTAAAGTCCACATTGGACCCCGTGAAACGTAGGAACTAGTACACTTAGACGGAGGGCTAAAGGCACATTATAGAATGGTATACAGACTATAATGGAAGCAATTAGTACCCAGGTGGAATCCAGACCAGTGTAATCACAGACACAGTGTAATCCACAGCACCCAGTGTAATCACAGCACCCAGTTGTAATCCTGCGCTACCGGACAGTCATCAGCAATAATATGCAAAATTACAACTGAGTCCCCAGAAAGAATTGCCACTGCCTGGGAATAACTGGACTGCAAACAGGGTACACGTCCTTCGGTTGTACAACGCTTCGCTTTACAACGATATGGCTTATCATTCCGATGTTAGTTTAATGCTACCATAGTTCATTTGTTTTACAACGCCAATAAATGGCCTTATCTCACGCTCTTAAGAGCTTTGAACGTGTGTGTAGTGGTGTATATATATATATACGCACATTACATAAAACCACCGTTGACAAGCGTTCATAAGGGTAGAGTATATATAAATATTATAAATATATATGATTATATAGACTATATAATATGGTTATTTATGTATGTTGTAATTATATATATAATACGGTATATACACCTACTAATTATCGTGTGTGTGTGCATATCTTATGCCTCTGCATCATAACAATATTGGGTATTTACTGTGTTAAAAAATGCCTTCATGGAACGAGACCTTTCTTTAAGAAACAGTGTTCTGCGGAGGAAGGAAAAACGTGTTTTTCGCTTTACAATCGGTCGTTTCGCTTTAACAAGCACTGTATGTATAAACACACTGATTATTGTACACTGCTAGCACTGTTTGTATATAAATACTAAATATGTAAAAAATAAAAATGGTAAAGTGCTGTCTAACTATTTGGCGCAATATTTAAAAAATATATAATATATATATATATATATATATATATATATATACTGTATATGTCCAGTTTGTATATTTTATACTGACACTCATCTGCATATATTGCACTTTTGCTGCATTGCTAGCATTTTGCTACCAGCCATTCAGACATTCAAGTTCCTGTTTACACTGTGAACTCTCTCCGGCTGAAACCTCGCTGACGTCATCGAGCTCACGCGAGATTTGATTCAGTGTATGCTCTGTGTAGCGCCGGAGCAAGGGGAAGGCGGCGTCCCTCGTGGCTTTCGGTCCCTGCTGGGACATAGAGGGGCTATTGTGGCAAGACACACCGCGGACATCACACCGAAGTCCTCCTCTTTGGGTTCCTGCGTCTGAACGGGCTGAGTTGTACTCAAAAACGCATTTTATTCAGCTCTGTTTGTGAGTGTGTATTTTTATCCCTTATTCCATAAATTTATTGTTATACAATTTTACGCTATGAGTGCGCCTGTTTTTTCTGTGTTTTTGTAGATATATATATATATATATATATATATATATATACACATACATACAATTAAATATATACATTGTATACTGACAGCACTGTATGTATTTATACAGACCGAATATTGTGCACTGACAACACTATTTGTATAAACACACTGTATATCCAGAGCACCTGTTATTAGCTTGTTGTAGATGCACTTATTAGAACTCCCTCCTACTGTCTCTGTACATTCTCCCTACCTACCAATTAGACTGTAAGCTCCTCGGAGCAGGAACTCCTCTTCCTTAATGTCTAAAGCACTTATTCCCATGATCTGTTATTTATATTATCTGTTATTTATTGGATTACCACATGTATTACTGCTGTGAAGCACTATGTACATTAATGGCGCTATATAAATAAAGACATACAATACAATACAAGTATGGTGATTGCGGTTTCATTCACTTTATCTTTATAAACACACTGTACACTGAATATTATGCACTGACATCACTATATGTATATAAATACTGCATATTATGCACTGTCAGTACTGAAAGCCCCAGATGCAATTACCCATGGGACTGGGGATGACCCCTGATTCGCCTCACAAAGGTTAATGGGAAGCTGGTGAATTAGGCGGGAAACTGTAGGTTATTACCTTGTAGAAATAAGGCAGGAATTTAGGGATTGGTTGATGGTTTATTACATTCTGCTGCGGCCTTATCACCACCTTATGTTTGTGTCTGGTGTAAGTTATTCAATGTAGCTGTTTAGTTTAAAGCTGCAGTTCAGTCAACATCCTGCATGTGTGTTTTTTTTAATAAATCAGTTCTGTAGTAAGAAAAAATACTTTTAGCATTTTCTGTTTTAAAAACAACAACTTTGAAAGACCAATTTTCTTGTATTCTATGTTAACAGCCATTTACTAAGGCACTGCCCCTTCATGTCCTGTCACAAGCCCTGGCACACCCCTTTGTCAGCCCTACCCTCCCTCTAGCACATGTCAGTGCAGGAGTGCTCATGAATATTCATGAGCTTCCACTGAGAAACAGAAGCAGAAGAAAAACAAATCCCTTCACTAATTATGTCACCAAATTTCGCCGATCAATAAATGGAGAACGGATTGACCTGCAGCTATACAGTTCTTTAGGTAATTAGAGATTGCCCACATAAAACTATTGAAGTAAAAAAAAAAGACTGAACTGCAGCTTTAAAGGGTAATGCATCATACAGTTCCCATGTACATATATAAAGGCTAAATATTGTACACTGACAGCACTGTATACATATAAGTATTGTACCATGCTATTTATTTCATGTATAAAAACTGAATATTGTACACTGCCAGCACACACATACAGCGTGTATTATACCGCCAGCACACACATACAGCGTGTACAATACTGCCAGCACACACATACACACATACAGCGTGTACAATACTGCCAGCACACACATACAGCGTGTATTATACTGCCAGCACACACATACATCGTGCACTATACTGCCAGCACACACATACAGGCGTGGTACCATACTGCCAGAACCATCATGACAGCGTGTACAATAGGCCAGGCACACAAAAGCAGTTGCACTAGTGACTGCCAGGCCACACCCAGCAACAATACAAGCAGGCCACTATACTGCCCAGGCAGCACCACCTACGCCCTGGTGTATACTTAGTACTGCCAGGAACACATACAGCGTGTGTCAGATAGTGCAGAGAGGCAAAGACAGTTACAGCGTGACCAATACTGCCCACACACATACAGCGTGTACATACTGCCAGCACAAGCATACAGGGCATGCAAGCACTATGCCACAAGACACACTCAGCATGCCTTAACTGCGCCACACCTACAGAGGGTATCGTTACATACTGCCAGCAAACACATACCAGGACGGTAACAAATACCTGCCAGCAGCGGACAATGTAAGGGCGTGTGATTTACCTCGCCGCACAACACATAATCGTGCAAGTATACTGCCAAGCACACAGCAGTGACAGCGTGTATATACTGCCAGCAGTTCGCAGATAAGCGTGTAAAATATGACAGCACACATTACAGTGTGTAATATATGCCAGGCACCCACCACATTACAGGTGGAGCCAAAGCCGACACGAGACAAGTATAGCATGTAATATTCTGGCCAGCGACACAAGTTAGCAGGCGGTGGACAATACGCCAGGCACAAGCATATAAGCGGGAGGAGTGGTATATATATGCACAAGAAACCCCACAGGAGTACAGCGTGTACAGATACTACCAGCCAAGCACACATACAGGGGTTTATTACTAGCCAGCACACACGATGCAGAGTGTGTCTAATACTGCCAGCACACCATTGACAGGGTGTAAATAACTGCCAGCACACACATACAGGATTGTACTTACTGCCGCACATACGGGCACTGCCAGCACACACATACAGTGGTGTACTATACTGCCAGCACACAATACTAAGGTGGTGTACTCTACTCCCAGCATACACATACAGGTTGTACATAGTAAACATGCAGCAAAATAATGCATGTGCATACTCCCAGACCTGACACATGACAGTCGTGTACGATATACTGGCCAGCACACACAAAGTGCAGTGTATACATCTGCCACACACACATACAGTCTGTGAGCTATATCGGCCACACAGCAGATACAGGAGTTGTACATACTGCCAGCGACACCATAACGAGTGTACTATTCTCTGCCGAGCCAACACAGTACAGGGGGGTGTATTATACTGCCACCCACACACCATACAGCGTGTACTATACTGCGCAGCACACACATAGCAGGGTGTTTTATACTGCAGTCACACACAATACAAGCGTTGTTATACTGCAGCAACAAGACGGTATACTCGCACACACGGACGACTCAGCACAACAACGCGTGTACTATACTGCCAACACACAACATACAAGCGTGACAATACGCTGCCAGCACACACATGCTAGGTCGTGTATTATACTGCCAGCACACACACTGCCACGGTGTATTATAACTGCCAGCACAGCATCATACAGGGTGCTACCTATACGTGCCCAGCAGCACGCAGTACAGGGGTTTATAGCTGCCAGCACACACATAAAGGATGTATATACTGCCAGCACCACACATACGTCGTGTTGATACTGAGCCTAGGTATATACCTGCCAGCACGACTAATACAGGTGTGACTTACTCACAGAGTCAAATTGGTGTAGCCTTCCCGGATAACTCAGCGTTACAATACGCCAACAGCAGGCAGTAAACAGGTTGTGAACTATACTCCACCACACCAAGGAGTATGGGGGGGAGCGGTACTATACTCCGCCAGCGACACACATACAGGGTACTATACTGGCCAGCACACACGATAACGAGCATGTACATACTCCCACACTAGCGACCTCAGTCGTGTAACTATACTGCCAGCCAACGACGGACTATATGCACACAACTACGCAGTTACCACCGTAAGGTTCTATACTGCCAGCAGGCACACGATTACAGCGGCGGCGTCGTGTACCCAGGTACATCTAGACTGCCAGCACACCACATACAGACATTGGCCCAGATACACTATAAAGTCCTTTAGACATCGTAAGCCCAAATCAAAAGAATGGCCCTGAAGTGTACTATAGCACCCATTTAGCACTCTGTGCCTGGCGCAGATATTACAATAGGGGACTTTGTGAACAGAGAATGGATAGGGGAGTGTCACTAGGCTCTCACCTGACAATGACGAGTGGAACTTGACCACAAAACGGTTTCCGGCTGGGGCGAAGGTGGCCCACGCGGATACATGTTTTGTACAATGATAAGATTAGATAAAGGTTGTCCAGCACAGTACACCTGTGTCTTCCTGAGGGATAACACATCGTGACACAGGTCCAAAAACACTTGTCATTAGAGCACTATCACAATTAAGGCAAACTGGTATCACTATCACTTGGGATGCCATTGCCTTCGAAGGTGAAATCCATTATCACGAGTCCTATCACATATGAAGCATTACTGGCTGTTATAAAACATCTCAATGCTGAAATGTGCAATCCCGTCTAACTAGACTTCCCTAAAGGAATAACAATGCTAATAGCCAAGGTTTGTTTTCAATTTAGGTGGGAAATTAGTCACAGTTGAAATGTTTTATGAGGCTCTGAATGGGTGTTTGTAAGTCACTTGTTTCTTTATCACCACCCTGTCCTCATCAGAAAACCAATAAGGTTCAGGAGAGGTAGTGAGGTGAGACTCTGGCTGTATAAACACTTGCTGATCACATAAAAGGTAGAAACCCGAGGAAATCAAACCCCTCCAAACTGGAATTAGTACATTTTTCTCCTAGAAGGCACTGAACTCTTAAACATGTCACTGTGATTAGTACACTTTGCCCCTAGGAGAGACTGATCCCTTTAACATGTCACTGCCATTAGTACTCTTTGCCCCTAGGAGAGGGCTGATCCTTAACATGTCACTGCCGTTAGTACACTTTGCTCCTAGAGGGACTGACCCCTTAAAATGTCACTGCCATTAGTAACTTTGCCCCCTAGAGGGACTGAACCCCTTAAAACATGTCACTGCCACATGAGTACACTTTGCTTCTAGGAGGGACTGACCCCTTAACGCATGTCACTGCCATTAGTACACTTTGCCCCTAGGAGGGACTGACCCCTTAACCATGTCACTGCCATTAGTACACTTTGCTTCTAGGAGGGACTGACCCCTTAACCATGTCACTGCCATGAGTACACTTTGCTCCTAGGAGGGACTGACCCCTTAAACATGTCACTGCCATTAGTACACTTTGCCCCTAGGTGGGACTGACCCCTTAACCATGTCACTGCCATTAGTACACTTTGCTCCTACGAGGGACCGACCCCTTAAACATGTCACTGCCATTAGTACACTTTGATCCTAGGTGGGACTGACCCCTTAACCATGTCACTGCCATTAGTACACTTTGCTCCTAGGTGGGACTGACCCCTTAAACGTCACTGCCGACTGCCGGGGTGAGCGGTTTCCAAGGGCTAGTCCTGATTGCCTCTCCACCCCATGACACGTAAGGCTAAGAACCCACTGCAGGCGCCTGCACGCCCGCCTTACATCCTGGCGGCGCTTGCATGGCACTTCACTGCGGTCTGTGGGAAGCTTTTTTGTAGGAGCGGGGGTGGGGGGGGGGGGGCGTGGTCAAAATGACGGGGGGTAGAGCCATGTCACGGACAGCATAAACAAAAGCTAAATAAAGAAAAACCCTAAAAGTACATGACACACATACATTGTGGAAATACATCTGCTACACAACATGGGAAAGGGATTGAGACATATAAATTGGTCACACATCCTTGCAAGTAACTCTTGGGCAACATTACAATCAAAAATATCTTTCTGCTGTATTGGAATCCCAACCTTACAAACACATGGGTTCATTTCATTGAGTACAAGGTTAACCCCACTTTAAGAAAAAAATTATTACAAATGGTGTTTATGGTAAAAATGTATCTTACTGTTGTAAAGAGACACACGTCTCTCATTGGCTCCCTGGCACACCATGTGACGCGTCGCCGCACGGGAACACAATCCTGTTGTGGCCTCTGCTGGCTGACGCGTCACAGTGTGCAGTGAGCCAGGAAGCGAGGCGTCACCGGGGACAGCTAGGGAGAAGGTAAGGAGCTGGTGGGAGACACGCATGCAGTCGCGCGCCGCCGGCTGCAGCGGGGACCTAGCCTAAGTCCTTTGTAGCTACAGGCTGTGACAGGCTATCCTGTGGGCATTTGACCCCCCTCTTGCTACTCTGAGTGACAGAAGTGGTGGTGACTCATGGTATGTGTACAGCCTACCAGGGTACAGACCTTAAGCCCTCCCCTTCTGTTGTTCAGAGAGGAAGTGACAAATTGTAGTGAGTCTGCTTCCACCCTTCCTAGGGGGTGGAAGTGTGTGCTGTCTCCTCCCTGCTGGGAGTGAGAGGCCAGTCAGCCCCTCATGGGCTGGCTTTTCATGGAAGATCTAGGGCTCCACAATGTGAGAGCAAGCACCATCCAGAGGCCTGGGATCCTCTGAGACACCTGCATCCGCTTGATAAGAACAACTGCAGTGACTACAACAGCCAATAAACCCCTTCTGATTTTATGTACCCCTGCCTGTGTGTTCAGTCCATTTGGGTAAGGGGGAAAGAACTGTGTTTTGGTTGGGGCTGACTCGGGACTCCCTGGAGCCCACTTAATGCTGAGGCGCTGACACCCTGAGGAATATCATGATCACCAAAAGCCCGTCCTGTCTCCATCCCATCCCAGACAGCTAACCTCTCCTGGACCCTCACAGGTACGCCGCACCACAATACCTTGTAACTGAAGCAGTATCTTAAAGAGGGTGGGGGTACATGTGTTACATATATATAAAGACTCCCTCACTAAATTCACCAGGCACTGCATCACTCCTATAGGAGCAGTCTCAATAAAGCAATCGCAAACTGCAGTTCTCTTAAGGACGTTTTGCACCAGGCTTACTTACATCCCCTTACTAAACGGGGAATAGATGGACAGAAAATTTAGGAAGATGTAACTGGAATGCTCTTCTTTCTCCCACCTCACCTCGTCTGATTTAAGTCCCATCTACTTAGAATGTAATATACACTTAGGACATTCTACATATCATTGAAGTCTCTAACTTATAAATGGCTGCTAGGTCTCTCTTCTAATCTATGGAGAGGTATCTCTCCCAACTGGGCACTAACATGTCACAAAAAACGCAAAAAGTGGATCGAGGAGATAAAATGAAAAGAAAAGACATGCTGAGAGCCACTGACCCTCACTGTAACTCAGATCAATCTGACATGACAGGACTTACAGCTGCATTAGATCAATTGATCCAGATGTGGCTTGCTAAAATGGAGCAGCGGCTGGAAACATTCACGACTCAGATTGCAGCAATAAATAGCCAGTTTACGGAGCATACAAGAGTCTCAGATATAGAGGACCAATCCACCTCTCAAATACTCTTTCTAGACGAGATAAAGAAACAAAATGCAAAACTGGCGAACAAAGTCGACGATCTGGAAAACAGGTGACGAGGAAACAATATAAGAATAGTGGGTATCTCAGAGGAAGTTAAGCCAATGGACCTACTCTCCTTCGCCTCCGAAGAATTTCCCAGAATCCTAAAGATGGATGTCCAGTTTGTCCCACTAAGAGTTGAGAGAGCACATAGATTGGGCCCAGAGAGAGACGACTGCTCCGGCTCAGCATGTCCCAGAGCGGTCTTGTTCAAACTCCTAGACTTTCAAGACAAAGTCGCAATCATGAGACCCTACAGGAAATTACACGACCCCTATTTTAGGGGAAACAAGTTCTTCCTCTTTCACGACCTTTGTGTGGACCTCAGAAAGAAGAGAAGAGAATTTTCACCCATCTGCTCTGCTCTCTACAACATCTGTGCACAAACTGGGGGCGCGGGCGGTTGCAGAGGTCCCGCGCTCTTCCCCAAGGCACTTAAATTCAATGCCGGGGGCCTCTGCAACCTCTACTTACCGGTGTTCAGCCGGCTTCAGGACACGTGACCATGGCAACGCGGCGTCAAATGACGTCGCGGGGTAATGTGAAGTCACTGTTGTCATGGTAACGTGATGTCAAATGACGCCGCGGGTCACGTGACGTGACACATGATGCCGCACGAGGTGTTCTACAAGAAGGGAATCAAGTTCGTTCTGATCTATCCGGCGACTCTGAGGGTCTTCTTGGATGATTGAGTCCAATCTTTCAATGCACCGGAAAATGCTGAACATTTGATTCAGAAATCTCCCACTGGTGACGTGGATGTGAACAATTGAAAATGTTTGCAGTTACCCTTACTCTTGTAGAGATTGTACTGTTGCCAAATGTTGGTCCACGGGACCTTAATGTTCAACGTTATCTGAGTTAATACTTTGAACAGTCTAAGGAAAAAGAGAGAGTTAGTGATGTGTAGATTGATAGTAACGTTAAGTAGAATGGATGTTGCAAATGTGTTACAGGCCGGGATGGGGTGGAAGACTTCCAAGCCCTCAGGCAGTAACTAAGGTTTGAGCTGCCAAGTTTGAATTACCTGGTGTATTGTTAATTATGTAATCTGTTCCCCTGT
This sequence comes from Ascaphus truei, assembly GCA_036426205.1. Taxonomy (NCBI): domain Eukaryota; kingdom Metazoa; phylum Chordata; class Amphibia; order Anura; family Ascaphidae; genus Ascaphus; species Ascaphus truei. The sequence goes on along the minus strand of CM071578.1, from coordinate 1,617,494 downwards.
TTGTTGTAGATACACCTTCCCCTCCTTCCCGTCTTCCCCCTTCCCCTCTTTCTCTTTCTTTGGTTATTGTCTCATCTTCACAGAGGCTGCGGATCCTCCTCTGGCCACGTAAACCAACTACAATACTACTCCTACGGCGTGGACTCCTTACATTTCTGACAGGATGATTAACATCACATCCTGGAATGTGGGAGGTATCAATTCTCCCATGAAAAAGATACTCACTCACCTGAATTGTTAGGTACAACTATAGAATTCTTGCAAGAGACCCATCGGACACTTATAATAATCTCAGATAAACTGAGAGGTATCAGAATTGCCCTGACAAATATTTATGCGCCAACAATCTACGACAGGTCTTATTTCACTTCTCATTGGGTAAACTAGCATCCTTGGCCACTAATCAGCAGATTATCCTTGGGGGTGATTTTAATATAGTGGAAAACCCAATTTTGGATAGGTCGACCTCCTACATATCTAAATCCAAAAGAACACAATACAAAATTGGAAGCTGTTCCAATATTAATTTTCTAAAATAGCAACTAAATCTTGTAGATCCCTGGAGGTTGTTCTAACCTCTCGAGCGAGACTATACCTGTGTTTCGCAGGTGCACAACTCAGTGTCACGTATTGACTATTTGTTGGTCTCAACCTCTCTCTTTCATAAAATCTCAAAAGCTTCGATCCAGAATGCATGTATGTTAGACCATTTGATCTCCGATTACTACTGGACCCAGAGACGAAGGTCTCGAGAACATGGTCCTTTTCTCTCAAAGCTGCTGGCTCAGGCTAGTTTTGGAACAGTAGTGTAGAACAAATGGGAGCAGTATAAAGAAAATAACGCAGAACACATTGGGGACCCGTTCTTTTTTTGGGAAACTGCTAAGTGGTTCAAAGAGGTGACATTATATCGTATGTATCTAATCAGAGAGAAAAAGCATAATGAAAAATATTTACAATATAATCAAAAATGAACCAAAGCGTATTCTAAATATAAGAAATTCCCAACATTACCAAATAAGGAGGAATATCTCTCAAGGAAAAAGGAATTAGAGGTCCTAAGAAATGCAAGGTTTATGCGATATGGGAATAAAGTAGGGAAAATGTTGGCTAATTTAGTAGCAAACAACAGATCCACTGCACATATAGCGGCCCTTAAAGACCGACAGGGTAACAGACACACCTGTTCACATATGATAACGGCTATATTGCAAGCCTTCTATGCAAATTTGTACAACCACCCAAATATTGACTAAGAGCAGCAGGATAGATTTTGGAAGGACTTGAGGCTTCCCCGATTCTCTGAGAATTCTCAGACAGGGTTACACTCCCCTATTACCTCAGATGAAGTTGCCAGAACTATTAAGCACCTTAAAACTCTCAAGGCCCTGGGACCAGACAGGTATTCTGCTAAAGATTACAAACATATGGCTACAGAAGTAACACCTCACCTGGTAGCGGTTTACAACCGAATAATGACTCAGGGAGACAGCCCCATAGGTTTTGGATCAGCAACGATCAAAATTGATCCCAAAAAAGGATAGAGACCCTGAAGATCCAGCATCTTATCGACCAATTTCCCTTCTCAATTTAGATTATAAAATATTCACAAAAATTCTTGCCGATAGACTTAAAAATGCCCTGCCTGAGGTGGTGCACCCTGATCAGACTGGTTTCGTAAAAGGAAAACACTCAGTCACAAATATATGCGAATTCCTGTCTGCTATTCAATACTATGGGAAATCTGATGGATCCCTGGTGACCCCGGATGATCACAGGCCGGCCTGCATCCTAAATTTTGAAGCAGGGAAGGCCTTTGACATGATCACCTGGCCCCATTTATCTCAAACTCTGGAGAGATTCGGGGCTGGTGGAAAGTTCACAGAAGCTCTAAAAATAATTTGTGCTCAATCCAGCGCCTTTATTTCTTTGAACGGCAAATCCTCATTGTCATTTAGGTTGTATAGAGGAACTAGGTAGGGGTGTCCCCTTTCACCTCTTCTGTTCGACCTGGCCATTGAACCTCTGGCTATTGTCCTGAGAGACTCATTTGAGGGTCTGCGAATTGGGAAACAAATGATCAAGGTAGCTTTATACGCAGATGACCAGCTTCTGTTCTGTTCAGATCCACATGAACAGATACCAATGATAATGCAAATTATTGATAGCATTCAAACATTTTCAGGATATAAAATAAACTTTACAGAGTCTGAGATTCTTTTGCTAAGGAGGGAACAGTCTGACTCGATTGGACCACCACTTCCATTTAAGGTCACCAGGGATTCTATTAAATATCTAGGAATTCACTTTTCCCTAAAATTGCAGAAGTTATACGAGATGAATTATAGTCACATCATAAATAAGATTGCAGAGGAGTTGGCAGGTTGTATGAACCTGCCACTGAATATGTCTGGCAGAATTGCCTTAATCAAAATGGTTTCTTTCCCAAAACTCCTATACTTGATCCAGACACTTTCCCTACTTATTAGGAAAAAAGACATCACAAAAATGCATAGGAACTTTAGTAATTTTATTTGGAATAACAAGAAACATAGAATCAGTCTGCAAAGGCTACAAACGAAAAGAGAACAGGAAGGTCTAAGCCGTCCAGATGTGGGGCCTTCAATCTAATTGCACTAACAAGATACATTAGGGACTGGATGTTTGAAAGATCAGAATTTGTTAACTCTGAGGTGGAGGGACAGCTAGCTTTTCCAACCTCCCTGAGGTTTCTGTCCTTCCTACGAGACACGGATAATGTAAATACTGTAATACTCTTAATAGCGTTTTTTTCAGGGACACTGTTATCACCTGGTGTAAAATTAGAAAATACTTCACACTATCCCCAACAGTCTCTAAATACCTACCTATTGTGGGAAACATCAACATTGTTGCAGCCCAAGATCACTCGATCTTTAAGAACTGGGCCACTATGGGCCTTGTACATATTTCTGACTGTTTCGGTCCAGGTGAACAGATACAGCTGAACCCAGTTATAACGCAGTGCTTGGGGTCCACATAATGCGATTGCGTTATAACAGGGATCGCACGGGGGAGGGGGGGGGGGGGAAATGGCCACCGCGATCAGGGGTTCCACGTTCGACGGAGGGGGAGAGCTGGGATAACTCTCCCAGCCATCCCAGGCCTTGTGGCACCCCCACCCACGCAAGACTCACCCGAAGCAGCTTCGCAGGGTGCTGGGGATCCGACAGCATGGGTCAGCCATCGGGGGGCGGGACGGGGTGGGTGGTGGTGTGTATCATGGGATGCATAATGTTCTGCTTCTCTAGCAAATATCTCCACCAAGACAATGCATGTGTGAACTTCTGGCTGACATGTCAAACAATATACAGAGCACACAGTTTTTGTTAGAACTGGGAGATAAATCTAATGTAACTAACAGGAAAGAATGCAGCACCAATTTCTAGGCTGTGTTGTTAACCATGTTCTCTGCTTCTTAATGAGCATCCAAAAGAAACATTTTTCTCCAAAGTACCAAAGTCCTTTATGGTGGGATCAGGGTGAGCATGGAAAAACATTGGCAATTTGTAATCTGACAAAACTGCATTTTTTAGGAGTATTCATCATACAATGGCTATAAATCTCTATACCTCGCTATAAAATAATGAGACATTTGTTATAAGCTCTTCCAATTCACAAGGGGTTAACCAAGTCAGTGGAGAATTGCAGTAATGGCGAACAACTAGATAATAGCCCTTATTTTAAGAATGGCCTAATGACAGCCAGATTACCATTTAATTAGTAATAAAATATAGGTCTGTGACGAATTAAGGAAGAGGGTGGATATTGCTGGCAGGTGAGGGAATCTAATATATTACTATATACATTCCTTGTATTGAGACAAGCTGGGAACCAGTTAGTATGCAGCAGGCAGCAGGAATAATAAAAGTCTATATTTACGTAGTGGCAATGCCCTGCTCCTTTCATATCTCTTGGTTCAGTGAGTATCTGTATTATCAGAAACTCTGGCTCTCTTCTTTCTAACCCATGGAAGAAGTGAACAGGATTACAGAGAAGAAGACAAAGGATTATATGAGATAGTCCTCTCTCTCTCTCTCTTCCTTCATTCCCACAGTTTTGCCTCTGATGGGTTATATACCATAGTTCTGTGCTTGTTAAATCAACCTTTATCTCATTTAGTTAGTGTGTGTGTGTGTGTCCGTGTGTGTGTCCGTGTGTGTGTCCATGTGTGTCCGTTAGCAATAAAGCATTGAATGTAAAAAAGTAAAACAAGAAAGGTAGGAGATGTTCTTCTAAATCGGGAGCCACACTCAGACCGCGTTACAAGCGGATCCGCGTTGTAGCGGATCGCGCAATAGCGGAGTTGAGCTGTACTTCCCACCTTCCAACAACTCGGAGAAAAATACCAGTTATCAAATAAACAATTCTTTGCTTTTCCTGCAGCTGAGACATTAAGCAAGCAATCTGATGAGAGAAGGGCCATCTTTATTGAAGCATAATCCGCTGGAGGATAAGCTTGATATGTCCCTAAAAACAGGCTTCACCTCCAAAACGATTTAAAGTAGTTTGATAGAGATCCGAACTGCCAAGTACTGGAATCCTTTGCTCACCAAATGGCTAGTTGACCTCCCTGAGCTTTTGGATCTAGACGTTCTGGTTGCAGGGTATGGGGAGGTGCGCTCTATTACTTTGCTAACTTAAAAGAGCTACAGATCAAAATAGTCAATCGGGCGTACATATCCCCAGCACAACTGAATAAATTCCAACATGGGTCCAGGGTACTGTGTCAGAAATGTGGCTGCAGTGATGCTAATATTTCACATTGTTTGTGATACTGTAGGAAGAAACAGAATTTTTGGTATGAGGCGCGCTTTCTAAATAAGCTCTTGCGAGTACAGCTTTCCTTTGACTTCAGGGCAATGCTCTTTGGATATTTGAATGTTTGGAAATCTATGACTTTAACGGTACCACAACTGGCGGGTGCAGTGGTCGACAAATCACCAAAAAATCTACTCGCCGAACAAAAAAATCTACTCGCCACCTAGTACCACATGTGTGCTGCTTGGGCCAATAGGAGCTCGCCACGATGTTAAATCCACTCGCCCGGGGCGAGCAAATGTATAGGTTTGTCGAACACTGGGCGGGTGTAATTCTTTTGTTGGCACAAAAGTTGATATTAGTAAATTGGATCAAAACACACACCCCAACGATTGCCCAACTAGAATCTTTCCTATTCTCTGTCATGACCAAGGAAAAATTGGACTAATATGGAGACAGGGAGCAGGGAACGGATAAATTCCTAAATAAATGGAAGCCATTCCTAAACACTCTGTCTCCCGACACTTTCAAAGAGGTGATGAGTCCCTTCAAACACTCAAAATGGAAAGATTAAAGGAATTATAGATCTTCAGAGTCCGTAACCGACGTTCTGAGGCCTTGGGATCCGCAGTTCTCTCTCTCTCTCTCTCTCTCTGTCTGTGTCCCCCTTCTCTCTCTTCACCCCCTTCCATCTCTCCTACCTCCCGCTCACCCTAGAATATTATTTTCAGTTACATGTAAAAAAAGAAAGTATTGATGTTTCTTTGATTATTTCCTGAAGCAACTCTCGCTGTACAAGCACATGCTGATCACATAAAAGGTAGAAATCCGAGGAAATCAAACCACTCCAAACTGGAATTAGTACATTTTTCTCCTAGAAGGCACTGAACTCTTAAACATGTCACTGCCATTAGTACACTTTGGTCCTAGGAGGGCCTGACCCCTTAACCATGTCACTGCCATTAGTACACTTTGCCCCTAGGAGGGACTGACCCCTTAAACATGTCACTGCCATTAGTACACTTTGGTCCTAGGAGGGACTGACCCCTTAAACATGTCACTGCCATTAGTACACTTTGCCCCTAGGAGGGACTGACCCCTTAACCATGTCACTGCCATTAGTACACTTTGCCCCTAGGTGGGACTGACCCCTTAACCATGTCACCGCCATTAGTACTCTTTGCCCCTAGGTGGGACTGACCCCTTAACCATGTCACTGCCATTAGTACACTTTGCTCCTAGGAGGGACTGACACCTTAACCATGTCACTGCCATTAGTACACTTTGCTCCTAGGAGGGACTGACCCTTTAAAGAAAGAACTGTCAAGAAAAACAATTTTGAGGCAAAACTTGTGATAACAAAATTCCATGGCCCAAACTGACACCATCTAATCGCTTAAAATAAGAAACAAAGATGTCCAGAACAACATCCAATGTGACAAAAATACACAGTGAAATACCTACTGTATATATCTCTTGAAAAGGGGTAATTTAGTTAACCCTTTGGACAAAGTGTATACGCCTGCGAGCCACTTTCAAGGCATGACCAGTACGCAGGTCCTAACACTAACTGATTAAAATCCTTATTTACCTCTATAATTAGAGAAAGGATGGTCCTGGCATTGACAAAAGAAAACAAGTGGGGAGGGGTGAGCTTTTGACACTTATATACATATATATATATTGTGGTAATTTGGGGGGGGGGGTGGGTTTCTGAGAGCTTGCTGGGTATCTGTGTGTTTGCTAACTTTTTTGGAGGTTATTGGCTCCCTCCCACCCAGGGTTTAAAGAAAAATAAATGGTTAACTAAATGACCTTTTTCAAGAGATATATAGGTATTTCACTGTGTATTTTTGTCACATTGGATGTTGCTCTGGACGTCTTGGTTTCTTGTTTTATACAATTAGCCACGCCCAGTAACACTCCTTTTGACACTAGTATACATATATATATATATATAGTGGTAATTTTGGGGGGTTTCTGAGAGCTTGCTGGGTATCTGTGCATTTGTTACAATCTAATCGCTAGCAGAACCACGCCACTGTGAGGAATTACATCCCTGTTAGTTGTAACTAAAAATGTACAATTGAAACTTTGCCTCACCAGGACAGCGCACCAGATCCTATCAAAAACCTACAGTTGATCCACTTTTTCTCCACCATTGATAGGACTGTTATTTGTAATTCATCAATATGATGTTGCTTGCTGCTCACCTGTAAATAAATAGGTACCGCTCCTTATAACCCTCCCTTCCTAGGAGGTCACTGTTTATGGAAGAATAAACGGCTCCTGTTTCAAGGCTGTGGGGACAGAAATAGAGTAAATACAATGCAAAATAACAATGTGACACAGGACGAGCATTTGAAAAATCATATGTGGGTCAATAGGGTATTCACTACGAAAAAACAGCGACTTGTTTTTGCTAAGTGTTATCGCGCTATAATCCTATCGATCGGCAACTGATTGTTGAAACTGCAGCATAGAAGAGCTGCGTCTCCATGCCCGGCTCTTACAGGCGATCGTGCAGTTTAAATATTAATTTGAATAGTAGTGTGTAGGAGCAGGGGGTCTCCTGAGCTGAACCGCATTGATTTCAGCCTCGGGGACCCCATACTTCCTGAGTTACAGGCTCCGTTATGGGGTGCCGGTATCCCCGCCATTTTTAAATCCACCACGTCACGTTACCGGGGGATTTAAATACTGCAGTAGATACTGGCACCCCATAACGGAGCCTGTAACTCAGGAAGTAGGGGGTCCCCGAGCCTGAAATCAATGTGGTTCAGCTCAGGAGACCCCCCGCTCCTACACACTAGTATTAAAAAATTAAATAAATATAAATCATTACCGTAGCGGCTACACGCTAAGGTAATGAAGCTGCTTTAATGTTATTTTTACTAATAGTGTACGGGAGCAGGGGGTCTCCTGAGCTGAACCGCATTAATTATATAGCCTCGGGGACCCCCTGCATCCTGAGTTATAGGCCCCAGTTTAAATCTCCCGGTCGCGTGACACGGAGATTTAAACCTTGCGGGGATACTGGCACCCCATACCGGGGCCTATAACTCGGGAAGCAGGGGGCCCCGAGGCTAAAATCAAAGCGGTTCAGTTCAGGAGACCCCCTACTCCCGTACACTATTAGTAAAAATCACATTAAAACAGCTTCATTACCTTAGTGGCTACCCGCTAAGGCAATGAAGGAGTTAAGGCACAGTAGCTCGTTTATTTGGGGCACAGGGTGTGAGTGAAGGGGGTACTTGGCCCAGGGTGGGTGGTTAGACCTACCAGGAAGGTTGCGGGAGACGTTAACCTCTTCATCACCATAGCAGTGGTAACCGTTATGGTAATGAAGGGGTAAACCCCTCCCGCTACCCACCCGGAAGGCCAAACCACCTACCCTGGGACAACTAACTCCTTTGCCCAATCCCTCTACCCCCAATAAACATTAAAATACCTACTATCTACCAATACATAACCCACCCACCCCCTGTATCCCCAACAACCCCCTAACACATACAGTACAGAAATGGGCAAAATTGCTATTATCCAGATATGGATAATAGTGCATTTGCCCATTAAAAATAAAACATTACCCTGCCAGCATAAAGTAAACAAGTCTTGCACTTACCCCTACCAGGATGAAGGCCGTCCTCATTTTCCTCCCTGTCCTTGTCCTCCGTTGGCAGGACCATTACAATAAAAAATAAAACCTAATGGCCACTAACCCCTTAATCACCTTAGCGGTTAGTAACCACTATAGTAATTAAGGGGTTAATGCCCCTCCCCCACTATCCACCTGAGCGGCCTGACCACGCTCCCGAGGGAACTACCCCCACCCTCTACCCATTGATTGGCACAGTGGTACACCATGCCCATATAATATGGGCACGATGTGCCACTATGGCAGTCAATGGTCAAATAAAAACAAATAAAAAAATACACAAGTAAAAAAAAACAAGCACCATTTTAATTTAATTGTTGTTTATTTTTGGGGCTTGGTTTATTTAATTGTTGTTTAGTTTTGAGGCCTTGGTTTATTTAATTATGTCTTTTTAGTGCTTGTTTTTTTATTATTGTGTATTTTTGTTGATTGTTTTTTTTAATTCTTGTTTCTTTTTGGTGCTTGTTTTTATTTTTAGGTTGGCCATTGACTGCCATAGTGGCAAATCATGCCCACATTATATGAGCATGGTGTACCACTTTGCCAATCAATGGGTAGAGGGTGGGGAATGTTGCTTCGGGGAAGGTGGATAGGCGTCCCAGGTGTGTAGCGTGGAGGGGGGTTAACCCCTTAATTACTATAGTGGTTAATAACTACTAAGGTGATTAAGGGGTTAGTGGCCATTAGTTTGTTTTTTATTGTAATGTTCCTGCCCACGGAGGACAGAGAGGATGGGGAGGACGACGACGACTGCCTTCATCCTGGCAGGGGTAAGTTTAACTTTTATTTACTGTATGCTGACTGGTTTTATTTTTCAATGTTCAAATGCGCTATTATCCATATCTGGATAATAGTTATAGTCTCCGCCGGCCTCCAGTATCAATCCTGGGCAGTAAAAATAAAATGCTTTTATGCATCTTGCAATATCATTAGCACCAACCTTTAGCTGGCGCCAAAATATTGCAAAATGTTAAAGTTCGATATGCTTATCACTGCTTAGTGAATAGCAATTGCTGGCACAAAAAGTAATTTGGGCCTTTTTTTGGTTTCTCGCACGACTTTTTGTGGTCAGAGTGTTAAAGCTCATTAAAAAGCCGTTAAAGAGCACGATACTGCACTGTTATCACTGCTTAGTGAATAGCAAAATGGCAATATCACGCTTTAAGAACATTTAACATGCATTAAACCATTTATTGAAGTTTAGTGAATGAGCCCCTTACAGTCTAAAGAATTTTCATCTGTCTAATAAAGTGATACAATCTCTCGTTTTTGTGCAGAACCGATTATCTAAATAATGAATGCATTGTATGTAAAATGAGAGGAGGGAGAGAGAATTATACCTCCCAGTACCCACCTTTATAGAACACATGGACAGACACCTTTGCACGACTAGAAGAAGCATACCAGAGATACCAGGAATTTAATTTAAGTCGTTTAAATATACTTTGCATATCCAAATTACTTTCTGTCTCTCTCCCAGATATCTGAAATGTTAGGCACCCCAGTCTATGCCAGCACAATGCATTACAACTTGTGCACAGAACAGGTGCATCCCGGGTAGCGGGTGTGCCAGTCTCCCCTTGCACACAGATGCAGCGCTGGCAATGAGAGATGAACTGACCTGTTGAGTTCCTGCATCAGTACTTTGACAGCGCTGAGATCAGTGTCTCTGACTTCCATAATCAGAACAATGTCATAACGGGGCAAGATCTGCAAACACACACAAGGGTTACACAATGCCAGCCGGCACAACCTACAAACACACAGGTTACACAATGGCAGCCGGCAAAACCTACAAACACACACAGGTTACACAATGCCAGTCGGCACAACCTACAAACACACACTGGTTACACAATGGCATGCAGCACAAGCTATTAACACACACGGGTTACATAATGGCATGCAGCACAAGCTACAAACACACACGGTTATACAATGCCAGCCGTCACAACCTACAAACATACGCAGGGGTTGCACAATGATAGCCAGCACAACCTACAAGCACACACAAGGGTTACACAATGACACAGTGAATACGCCCCAACACTCACTCTTCTCATGGCTACCTACCTTCATTAAGACGTTAACTACCGCTGCATTTTTCATCTTTGAGTCCCCGAAGGCTCTAATATTAAACGATCCGATGTTCAGAGCCGAAACCTCGCTCAGGACGAGCGTCAGCGTGAGTGCAAAGGCGAAACGCATCATCTCTACGATGGAGACACAAACGCAACAGTAATGAGACACTGGGTGGATAAGGCGTTAGAGAAGAACCTCTTGGTTCACCTAGTATGCTGTAAAACCGTAAACCCTATGTGATCCTTGGCTTTCTTTCATATTTAGGATAACCTTATCTCTGTCCCAAGCATTTTCTAACTCCCTTACTGTATAAGCCCCTACCACCTCTTCTGGGAGACTGTTCCGCGAATCCACCACCCTTCCTGTGAAGCAGTACCTCCTCCTCACATGTCCTCTTAGCCTTGGTATATTCTGATTTCCCTGAGATAGTCGGCCAATCTTCACGGCAGCAGAGGACCACTACTTGTTTCATTTATAAACCGGGGGTTCAACAGCTTATGTCCTGTTTACAAGCCGGGAGTTCCCCGTATTTCTATACACAATCCTAATACTTCCACTTTATTAAAGTAGAGGAATAGTTAAAAAAAATACATTCTTTCCTAAAGATTTTTTTTTTTTTTTTTTAACCCCCACCCCATTTCTTTTACTGGGTGGGATCTGGGAGATCCTCGTGAGCCACCGCCCCCGGGTTCCCGAGATTAATTACTGGTGAAGTTACTGGGTTTGTGTATTTTTACAGGGGAAACAAAATGGCCGGCTAATCTTGGGCCAATAGGAAGTTGCACCACCATCGATAGGGGATTTCCTATTGGATGGCCATTTAAATCCTCTATAAAAATTAGGAAGTAATAAGGGTACTTTGATCAGTAAGTATCTCGGGAACCAGGGAGTTCCCTAGAGATCAACATAGTACAGTTCAGTGCTGAAGGCGCTCCCCAGTTCTAAGCAGCAGTCCACCCTTTACAAAACGGTTTTTATTTTTGAAATCTGAGAGTCGTTCACACGTTTGAAATATATGGGGGGCTCTATGTATCAAGAGGTACGTGTGCACACGCAGTTGCGTCCAAAAAAATGTGCTTTTCTTTTTCTTTCTGAAACGCGACATATTTCTGACATGCATTTTTACTGCTGCAGAATTTGGCGCCTTCTGCGCTAAAAAAAAAAGAGTTACGTCGCCTTTAAGGTGACGGAGAAAACCAACGCAGAAAACTGTTGCGTAAAATAACGCAAGCCGCACATTTCTTAATACCTAGATCTTTTAAACTAACGCTGTTGTCTTAGCGTCATTAAATAAAGTGTCTTTTCCAATGAAAGAAAATACAATCGTATTCAGATATTGTGAATTTACACTTCGTTCTTTCTTTTTAACTTGATTCTAATGCTTTTATAAAACTGCTGCTTACAGCTGGTAAAAAAAAAAAATACAGGAGAGTAATAACAATTATATGAAGATGTTATTGAACGATTCAAATGCAGATGATTAAATGAAATGTATACTTATGTTCTCTTTGCAGGTTGTGATATTTTTTAGTGGACCAATGTGAAACTAACACTTATACAGTACATTGTGTGTTTTGTGTGAAGGCTTTTGAGAACGCAATGCCCCTTCTATCTATCTATCTATCTATCTATCTATCTATCTATCTATCTATCTATCTATCTATCTATCTATCTATCTATCTATCTATCTATCCATCTATCTATCTATCTATCTATCTATCTATCAAAACAAAAAGCGCAACATCTAGTGCATTATTTATTGTACAAAAAGTAAAAACCACAAAGCTAGAGGCACAAACTCACAAGCGTCCTTGTAAAAAGCGCATTGCTAAGTAAAAAACCCAAATAGGAAAGTCCTCAGGGAAATGTACTTCATCCGACCATCGCCAACAGTAAGTGAAGCTTCCTCGCCCTTGCTTCTGGTGCCTGATGTCTACAGCAATCCCAGGCTCCAGGTGAGTAGGGGACGTACCTATCCGCTGTTGCGTCTCCATGCTCTACTAATTCTCTCACCGGAGCACTATCAAAATATCTATATATGTATGTAAGTATGTATGTATAATATATATTTATATATATATATATATATATATATATAATTATATATATATATAATTTAAAACCGTGTATTGTAACTATCAACCATCTATGTTTTTATCTCAATATATCTATCATTTATTTAGCTCAATATTATTATCTATCCGTCATGATCATTGATTGCTTTGGGTTATTCATGAGTTCTATTATAGTGCCGATCGGGGCACATTGCACGAAAATTCCTGAGCTTCTGTGTGATAGTGCCATGATCGGCACTATTGCAAAATATTGAATAACCCCTTTTCTTTCCTAGATAACATACGTCCCGGCTGGAGCTGTCCGCGTAGCTCGGTGCTAGAATTCTCTTGCATAAAAGTAGCGCTAATTGTTAAACTACTTCGCAAGTATTCTGCAACCTGAAAACACTGTGCCATTATAATGTTAGTTTTACAAAGTGTGTATCGATGGCATGGGTAATACTTATTCTCACACACATTCCCAGCACGCTCAACTCCAACAAACATTATATAATACTATTCTCACACACATTTCCAGCACGCTCTAACTCAACACACATTATATAATACTTATTCTCTCCACAGTTAACTCCCAACAGCATTACACAAACACTTCATACATAGGTATATAATTACATTGATAAGAGAGAAGGAAAATAGAGGGCGATAGACTGATAGATAGATAGATAGATAGATAGATAGATAGATAGAAGATAGATAGTAGATAGATAGATAGATAGATAGATAGTCAGAAGTCCAGCAGTGTGGAGTTGCAAGGATCACCAACTGTTCCCATCACTACAATGGTAGTGGTTACCAATCAGTGGTGGGCAGCCTGTGGCCCAGTGGCCTTTTAGAATACAACCCAGGCCCTCTTCAGCACCATTATAATACCAGTATAGGTACAAGTAACAACTAGATAGGACCACCTTAACGACCCAGCAGAACAGTATCTATCCCATACTCACTTGCTGGTGTCTGAAAGCTTATCGCCTTGTTGTCACTGGTGTCTCTGTTGTACCTGGTGGTTACAGGAACCTACAAGCTTGTGCTGGCGTTTTAATGAGAGCACCTCGACAGTAGGTATATACAGTAGGACAGATCCTCCCACACATCCAGAGATGCCCCAACTGACAGCAACGCTGCTCCCCCCAAACATGCTTCATGTCAGTCCTGAAGACAGTTCCCCGTCACACCTCATAAAAATAGTAATGTATTGTCTTTCAGTAAAAAAAAGTCTAAAGGTCGATTGAGATAGTCCAATGGATGAGGGAATATAATGATACCAGATATTGCCATGCTAGGTTTTATTGAACTAACACAGAATGTGTCATTAATATTGTATACTAACTATTACACCAAACTGTCAGACCTAACAGTGTCTTCTTCTGCATGATACAGTGACCTAGAGTACACCACTTATTTTTATTGACACCCAGCAGTTCTATCTTCATTAATTAAAGCATGGTTGTTTATTTTAGAAATATTATCCTCATATCTCTTTTTACAGCATAAATATTGTATAAATATTGAAAATATGGGTCAGAGCCATTTGTCCACGTTTAATACATTGGATTTCTTGAATTATCACCATGCCACTGATTTTTGTAAGCAGTTCAACTATTGTGTCCAGGAAAAGGCATTATAACCAGCAAATAATATAATCTTCTGCAGGACAATTGCAGCTGCTGGAGTCAATAGTACATGTAAGGATCCAGATGTTTTAACGTTGAACTGATACATTTTCAGTCTGGAACGAATCTTGAAAAAAAAAGGAAAAATGTATTCCCCAGCGCATTACAATAATAAGAATACTAAGAGTACCACTGTTACTGTCCGAATCGATATCACAGCAAAAAGAAATGTCCCAACAGTCCAATTCCTGTGGAAAGTCTGGAAAGGCTTTTCCTGGTGTGTGTCCTTCCTATGTTTATAAAGAAAAGACAGCAGGCCATTGCGCAGTTGCCAGAACCAGTACAGACTTATCTTTGCAGAGATAAAAGTGCCTACTTACAGGATAGCTTAATGATGCATTCTTTAGACACTCACTTTGAGTGCAATTACCATTGCTTTTGATTTATCAAGTGTATTATGTTATTAAAGTTTGGCCATTTTTATGCGCTATTCTTCCATGTGTTCTATTATAATATATATATAATATAATATATATATATATATATATATATATAAATATATATTATTATAATATATATATATAATATATATATATATATATATATATATAGATCCACTGCTGGAGGAAGCCTCCCCAATGATTTCCCAGATACTTTGGTTACAACCCCTTCTTCTCACATTGCCCCAACACATTTTCCGATTTCATCCTCCCATCTGACTATTGGTCATCATCTTGGTCATTTACTCACCTTGAAATCCAGTCGAGTACCATCTTTGTCCAACGATAGTAATGTTTTTCTTGCGATTATGTCTGGCCAACTGCCATTTTCACTTCTTCACCCTTGTGATGATGTCACAGACTTTTATTTGGTTTCGATCCCATGTATTGATTTCCTGTCTTTTCAGGTAATACCCAGCATACGTTTCACCACACTCCATAAACCGAATCCCCCCCCCCCCCGGTTTGTCTTTTACTTTTTGGTTTAGGGTTCAGAGACCCGTTTTTTTTCTCCCCAATGTATACTGATCATATCTTTTTGTTTTCTGAAATAGAGGGCGCTATCTCTATATCTCCCTCTCGGACATCCACACTAGTGGGAACAAATGCAGGTGTTACCTACTGTACAGCTGCAGAAAACCGCAGCAGCAGAAGCCGAGGAGTCAAATTCCTGCAAATAAACCAACGCCAGCTTTTTGCTTGGGGGCCCAGATTACTTATTTTCTAATTGTCGCAGAGCTAGTCTTCCATCCTGTGATTAGTCAACTGTGGAGTTTTTCTCCTGCCTCCCACACTTCAGGACAGGTTTTTCGGTTTCCTACATGACAAAGGCCTGGGAACGCTCTCATTAATAGCATTTATTTAACCCCTTTCAAATTTCCCTTGCAGATGTGTCTACAGAAGTCCTACATTTGTAACACAGAATTTCCACAAAATAATTTAATACAGTGGACATTTACATAGTTACATAGTAGATGAGGTTGAAAAAAGACATACGTCCATCAAGTTCAACCTATACTACATTTAGATGACAGATACTTTATCCTAAATCCTTTCTTACAGTATATTGATCCAGAGGAAGGCAAACAAACCCCCCAACAAACCCCCCAAGTGAAATATCATCCAATTATATCTCATAAGGGGAAAAAATTCCTTCCTGACTCCAAGAATTGGCAATCGGATTACTCCCTGGATCAACATCCTTCCCATGTTTACTTATTTGGTATATCCTTATATACCTTTCCTTTCTAAAACATTTTTTTTAACAAATCTATTGTATCTACCATCGCAGTCTCCATGGGTAATGAATTCCACACTGTAACTGTCCTTACTGTAAAGAACCCTTTCCTTTGTTGCTGGTGAAATCTCCTTTCCTCCAACCTAAAGGGATTCCCTGAGTCCTTTGTACTGTCCGTGGGATGAATAGTTCTTTTGAAAGCTCCTTGTACTGTCCCCAAATATATTTGTATATAGTTATCATATCCCCTCTTAGACGCCTCTTTTCTAATGTAAATAAATCTAATTTAGCTAGCCTCTCCTCATAAGTTAGCTTGTCCATCCCCTTTATTAATTTGGTGGCTCTTCTCTGCAATCGCTCTAGTTCCATAATGTATTTTCTAAGGAGTGGTGCCCAAAATTGTACTCCATATTCCAGGTGTGGTCTAACTAATGCTTTGTAAAGGGGCATCATTATGTTTACTTCCCTTCCATCCATTGCCCGTTTAATGCAAGTTAAGATCTTGTTTGCCTTTGCAGCTACTGCATGACTTTGGCACTATTGCTAAGCCTGTTTACTACAAGCACTCCTAAATTCTTCTCCATGGAGGATTCCCCTAATTTATCCCCATTTAATTTGTACGTCACCTGTTTATTCTTGTTTCCCAAATGCATAACAATGAATTAATAAACAAGTTAAAAATCAGGGGGTCACAACTTTAGTCCAACCTGAAAAAGTTCTATTTATGACAACTCTCTGTTGTCTATCCTTCAATCAATTTTCAATCCATGTGCATATATTTTTACTGAGTTCAATTTGCTTTATTTTGTACACCAACCTCTTGTGTGGAACTGTATCAAAAGCTTTTTTAAAATCTAAGTAGACAACATCAACTGCATTACCCTGGTCTAAATTCCTACTTACCTCCTCAAAGAAACAAATACGGTTAGTTTGGCAAGATCTATCCTTCATAAATCCATGCTGACTATTACTAATAATTTTGTTTTCCATTAGGTAGTACTGAATATTATCCCATATTAAACCTTCAAATAGTTTACCCACTATTGAGGTCAGGCTTACAGGTCTGTAATTCCCCAGTTGTGATCTTGCTCCTTTTTTAAATATAGGCAGCACATTTGTTTTACGCCAATCTTGTGGTACTGAGCCTGTGACAATGTAGTCCTTGAATATTAAATGTAATGGTTTGGCAATTACTGAACTTAACATCTTAAGAACTCTAGGGTGTATGCCATCAGGGCCAGGTGCCTTTATTTACTTTAATTTAATGAAGCCGCCAATGAACTTCTTCCTCAGTTAGCCAATTGTTCGTTAATATCGAGGTTGTGGCTTCCTCCTGCGGCACTACTATTGAAATTGGTACTTCCCTGGTAAACACAGAGGCAAAGAATTTATTTAATATCTCTGCTTTTTCCTTATTTCCAATAATCTGCCTGCCCATCTCACACTGAAAGGGTCCTATATTTTCTTTTCTGATTTTTTTTTGTTATTAAGGTACTTTTAGGGTTCATCTTACTTTCTATTGCAATTCTGATAAGTGTGCTTTTCTAACAATGTTTTAGACTGCCCATTTATCTTCCACATTTTTCCCTGCAAAAAACATCATCCCAATGTATTACTTTAGATTAGTACTCAGTTTATTCAAATGAGACCATCTTATGATCACTGTTATCCAAATGTTCCCGGACTTGAATATTTATTATTACTTCTACATTGTTTGATATTATCAAATCCAGTATTGCCCCTCTCCTGGTAGGTTCCTCAATAATTTGGGTCATGTAATTGTCTTTAAGCACCCCCAAAAACCTGTTTCCTTTTGTTGTAATGCTAATCTCATTGCCCCAATCTATGTCTGGATAATTAAAATCTCCCATTATGCCAACATGACCCAGTTTTGATGCGTTCTCCATTTGCAAAAGTATTTTAGCTTCCTCAATCTCACAGATATTTGGTGGTATATAGCATATCCCTACAAGCATTTGCTTTATATTTTTAATATTTTTAATTTCTATCCACAAGGTCTCTACATTTTCATCATTCCCTTCATAAACATCGTCCCTTATAATAGGTTTTAGATCCGGTTTAACATATAAGCATACTCCACCTCCTCTTCTATTTGCTCGATCCTTCCGAAAAAAGGGATTAACCCCCTAAATAACTGCCCAGTTATGAGTTTTGTATGAGTTTTGTCCCACCATGTTTCAGTAATGCCTATGATATCATACTGCTCCCTTGCAGCTATTAATTTAAGCTCCCCCATTTTATCTGTCAGGCTTCTTGCATTAGCAAGCATGCATTTAATTTTTTTTCAGTCTGTACTATTATCTTATCTGTTCCTTCCTTTCTGCGCCTATTGGGTTTAGTCTTTAGAAGTTTTCTTGTATTACCTGTAATTACTATGGGTGTCTCGCTGCTTTCCAAACTCGCACTTGCCCCCATTCTACCTCCACGATCTCTTGCTATTTCCCCATCCCCATCTATTCTATTTAGTTAGTTATTGTTTCTTGTCCCTCCCCCCTCCATTCTAGTTGAACATCTCCTCCACCCTTTTTAACATTCTCCCTCCTAGCACAGAAGATCCCTCTTCATTGAAGTGCAATCTGCCCCTAGCATAAAGATTGTACCTCTCAGAAAAGGAGTCCCAGTGCTCTAAAATCCCCAAAACCTCCTTTCTACACCACTTTCTTAGCTGGAATGTTCCGAACCCGATCACCCGGGAGACAACAAACGGTTCGGCTCATGCGGTCATGGCAACAGATTGCCCTATCTACCTACCTAATAATGTAGTCTCCTACCACCACAATCTTTCTTGGTCTCTGAGTATCCCGAGTCCCCTCTGTGCTGGAGGAACTATTCCCCTGGCTGCTAGAGGAATCAGTCTCCCAAGCCTCCCATTTCTCCCCTTACACTCCCAATATCTTCACTCAATATGGCAAATCTATTGGGATGGGTCAGCTCAGAACTGGCCTGCCTCTTCCTTTTCCCCCTGCTTCCCCTTCTAACTGTTACACAGCTACCTACCTGCTCCTCACTCACAGCGCCACCATCTGCACCACTAGTCCCAGCCAGGGCCTTCTCGGTGATCACTATACTCTTTTCAAGATTGTCAATGTCCCTCAATATAGCAAGTTTCCTCTTCAGATCAGCAATCTCTGAGACCACCCGCTCACACTTCTCACAGTGGTATGCTCCTTGGAACAGCTTCTCCAAGTGCACATACATGTGGCAAGTTGTGCATTGAGTGGCATTCTCAATCCTGCTCATTATTGCAACTATGGAGTTGTAAGTACTAACAATTAACTGTACTTCACTATACTATACCTTGTTTAACCCCTTCCTTGTTCACACTCCTTCTGTTTCTAACTCCACACTTAATACAACCAGCACTCTTTTTGCCAAGCATGGATGACCAGAGTCGGGGATCTCCTGGACTATGAACGGTCGTAATGGGTGGAGCCTGAGGTGATTATGCACCTCATGGGCTACACCACCCCAAGAGTTCCGTGACATTTGCTCCAGGAGATCATGGACACCATGTCTCCCGAGTAGCTCACCTTCCTAGAGGGGTTATTGCAGACCGGAGCACCATGTCCCCCTTCCGACCCCCCGCCTCTGGCTGTATGCGTGGGCCCAAAACCCCATCAACCCCCTGAGACTCGTCCTGTCCCCAGCTTAAGCAGGCTGGGGACCATTCACTTGGCATGTTTCCGCGGCATGCCGAGGTGGCAGTACTCTCTCGTGCTCCATACAGTGCACTACCTCGCCCTTGTTGCCCGACCAATACCATCTAGAGGCGAGTACTTCCAACAAAGGAGGGCGAGAGGCCCCGGAGGAGGGAACTGTACTCAGAGTTAGTTCCCCGTCCCACTGGAGATCTGAGCTGGAGAATCCTCCATGGTGCACTGAACACAGGAGATTACCTTTCCCACTTCATAGACTCCCCAGCCACATGCCCATTTTGTGGCGCAGGGGAGTCCGTGTTTCACATTTATTTTAGTTGTGCCAGACAGCAGCCTCTCTTATCACTCTTCAGGGGCCTCCTCCTGCAGTTCTGGTTGCACTTCTCCCCACAACTTTTTATTTTTGAGCGTCCAGTATCCCGGGACAATAGGGCCAGGACCTCCTCACCAACCTGCTCCCGGCATAAGCCAAGCTGGCTATATAAAAGTCCAGGAAGCAGCATTTGGCTGGGGAGGCATCCCTTACTGCCATGCTCTGTTCCGGGTGCTGGTGCACTCCCGTGGGCCTTAAGTGGGGTGCTCTGCTCGGTTTCCCCCTGTGGTTTATGTTATGCTCCACCTCCTCCTTTAGTGCACTGTTTTTCTTATTTTACATTTGTACTAGTTTTCGGCCTATGTCTATTGTAGTTTGAGCCTTTCCTTTTATGGTTGGTCTCTTGGACAACAAGATGTTGTATTAACTAATCACTTTAAGACTTAAAACATTCTGCTTCTAACTCCACACTTAATACAACCAGCCCTTGAAATCAACCAGTCACTCAGATCAGGACATGCAAGCTCCAAACTTAGTATAACAGCCACTCCATAAATTATATTGGTATGGATTATTAAACACATTGATAATGCTTCATTTTATATTTATTCTGTGTTAGATGCAAAGCTAGCAGTTACAGCGAAATCAGCACTTTACAAGTAGATACAGGGATATACTGTATATGGATATAGCACCACCAGTTGCAAAACAATACATTCATTTATATATACAGTTTCGACATATTTTTTTATATATATATATATATATATATATACATATATACATATATATATATATATATATATATATATATCATCATCATCTTCAGCCCTTGTCTCCCCACTGCTGGATGAAGCCTCGCTAATGGTCTCTCAGGTACTCCGGTTACAGACTCTTTTCTCCATGTCGCTCCAACACATTTTCTGATTCCATTCTCCCATATTACTTTTGGTCGTTGTCTCGGTCTTTCCCTTGAAATTCAATAGAGTACCATCTTTGTCCAACAATGGTAATTTCTTCTTGTATATGTATATGTTTACAAAACAGAATGTTTACAAAATATGCCCTAATAGATGTATACATCATGAGTAGTGTACACTACATCAAATACGTATATACAATGCATCAATACTCTACAAATTGTACAATACTAATATATATTTGTGTGCAGGTATTTGATTAACTTCATACATGTAGATGATAGATTTGTATGCATTACTGTAACATTAACAAATGAACATTAGATTGGAAGCGCTTTAGGGCATACGCGGGAGTTGATCTTGAACAAGGTTGACACAATGACATTTTCACGGACAGATGTCTCAGCTCTTACACACGGCTGCACTGAGAATAGGTAATAACTACACCTGTGGGTATGGCATTAGGCTTTGTTCTGTATATATAAAGAATATATCGTACAGGGAGAAGGAATGGGATTAGGGCCAGATGGTAGGTTCTTTGAGTGCATATTCTTTGTGTTTGTAATGTTCTGTATGTTTATAGTGCTGGGTACACAAGCAGTGCTATATATGAATAAACCATTATATAAAAGCAGAATGACAGCAGAGACCCTCTTATCCAAGTGCAGAGTCCAGATGTTGGCGGTATCTCAGCTCATCTTCCAAGTCTGGCTGTTTTGGGCTGTGCCACATTAAGCTGATGCCAGCTCCACTTCCACTGGATAGTGGTCACTCACAGCCAGAGCCTGCAGAGATAAGTGTTGCATTAGTCGAAGAATAATCACACACAGAGTGGTCAGTCTGTGAGGGAGTCTTATAGAATCAATGGTAAGCATAAGGATTCCATAGGCTCCTGTGTTCCTAAGACTGGTGATATGCTAAATGCGATCACGCTCACATGCGTGCGCCAATGATAAGTGCCTGTCTTCCTATTACAGGGCACCTAGTGCGGGCACGTGCATGGCAGAGCTCAATGGCGCAGCCGCAAATTGAAAAGACATAGAATTTTATATATATACAGTACCATTACATTTTAAGTTATGGTGGGTGAAAAAAGCAACAAAAAACCTCCACCGTTAGCATATAGCCAATAAAGAATATCACTTGTGAGCACATTCGCATGTCTCAGACAGGTCTGCAACCCTGCCTTTCAACCATTACTCACCTAGCATACAGTGCTACCACTGCAGCCAGGGATTCTGGGAAATGGCATGCAAATGAGCACACATTGTGTCACCTTTTGCCTGGAATATCCATACACATGGAGCCCAGCTGATGCATCGCCGTTCACACAGCTTTTAAGCACAGCATGGGACTAGCAAAGCAAGTCAAACCACTCACAGACATGTTTCAACCTTGATGGGTATCATCAGTGTGAGGTTGTTTTACACTTGGTTTGCAATATTTCTAGGCTGGGTAGGTTTACCATTACATTTTAAGTTATGGTGGGTGAAAAAGGCAACAAAAAAACTCCACCGTTAGCATATAGCCAATAAAGAATATCACTTGTGAGCACATTAACATTTATATATATGTTTGTTTACCTCTGTTATTGTCATGTTGTACCCCTCCTGGAAGTTGAATGGCTTTGCTGAGCCGAGCACTATAGCTGCTTTCAGAGTTTTACCGCTGACAACAATCCTGCAGCAGGTAGTGAAAAGTTGGTTATGTCCTGGACACCATTGCTTGCAATAACATGAAACTGCATCACTGCTAGAGATACATACAACGCATTGCTGTGTACAGTACATGGGACAGGGATCCCCTGAATGTTTATGAAGACAAGTAATTCCTAGATCATGTGGAAGAGAGAGGCATGAAAGAGAGGGAGGGAGATGCAGTGTAATGAACAATGGTGGTTAGCGAGCTCTAATGATCCACTTACAGTTAAGTGAACACATACATGTGGGACATATCTTGCTCTTCCCGATATTAATTTGTGTATTATGGTTCCTAGCCACACTGCTTTCCTCAAAGCCAATGCCGCAGTTCCCTAACCCGCACAAGGAGTTGTGAGACAATTACCTGTCATACGCGCAGTTTGTAGTTGCCACTGTGGTATCGGCGGAGTCAGGGATCAGCCAGGAGAAGAAATCATTGGTACGAAGACGGATGTTGACCCATTTGGTGGCTGTGATGTAGCTGCAGTCAGCGTTAAAATCCCCCATGAAAATGATGTTCTGTGATGGGAAATACCAAGGGATGTTAGAAAAGGTTTCTCACACAGAGGCAATAATAAAGAACATGTATGAGCACGTTGACATGTCTGAGACAGCTGCACAAACCTGCCTTATCCCATAATCCCACTGAAAACCATGTCTCCAATGTAGCAAAGGATTCTGGGTAATGACAGGCAAATGAGCACTCACAGCTTATTAGCCACTTTAACATGTCTCCTTTTAACCTTAAGCCTGCTGTTTTACACAGCTTTTAAAGCAGTCTGGGTTAAAGAAGTGCAAGGCCAGTAAACCTATTCACAGAAATCTGTGTCGACCACTGGGATCTCATCAGTGGGAGGATTCAGAGGCACAAACACTGGGTGGGCTCGTGTGCTTCTTTGTCTCTACAGAATTGGAGTAGAAGGAGTGATTTTGTGGCATCAACATCATGTGTAATCTGTGAGAGAATCCTTATTTTACATTGGATTTTGGGAACCAAACCCACAAACCTTGGTCTCACTGCTTTGTGGTGTTGGTTGAAACCACAAATCATCACATCCAGGTTTGTGCTTAACTGCAGTGCGGGAGTTTGGGGGGCAGTGCACAATGTTGGTTCCATTTTGCAGAACATAGCTGCTATAGGCTCCCACTACATTTCTTATGGACATCTAAAGGTGAGACTTGTGAGGTTTTGTGCAAACGATATACCTCATTAATGAAGTCTCAGACTGCAATAGTGCTGCAATAGTGCTGTTACAACCTGCACAAAATCCCTCTCTCTTCCAGGGTCATTGTGGTCACCACAATCCTTAACTACAACCTGTTTGGGATGTGAATTCTAACATTCAGATGTCTGTGGTGCTTCAGGTACAAAGTCACTGTCACATTCAACTGTCGCTCCCGGTCTAAGTCTTGGTTCTTACATCAGTTTCCCACTTTTGGATCACGTCCTCATAGACATCGTACAAGGCGTCAACTTCTTTGACAGCGTCACAGGGTGCAGAATGCAGAGGGACCAGCACAAACTCCTCAATAGCTGTGTGAGAAAGACAGAAATACAGTATGTATGTATAAACACACTGAGTATTGTACACTGCCAGCACTGTATGTATAAACACACTAAGTATTGTACACTGCCAGCACTGTATGTATAAACACAATGAGTATTGTACACTGCTAGCACTATATGTATAAACACACTGAGTATTGTACACTGCCAGCACTGTATGTATAAACACACTGAGTATTGTACACTGCCAGCACTGTATGTATACAGTAGTGTCCATGCCGGCCAGCACGGTAGTGTAGGGGAAGCACAGACTCGAATCAATTGTGGGCACTGCCGAGCACTGTACTTGTATAACAACACCCTGGTAATTGTACCGCGGCCAGCACATAATGTATAAAAACACACTAAGTATTGTACACTGCCAGCACTGTATGTATAAACACTGAGTTTGTACACGCCTGCCACTATAGTATAAACCACACTGGTTATGTACGACACTGGCCAGCACTGTATGATATACACACATGAGTATTGTACCTGACCAGCACTATATGTATAACACACTAGTATTGTACACTGCCAGCACTGTATGTATCAACACACTGAGTATTGTACACTGCCAGCACTGAGTATTCACTGCAACACACGAGTATTGTACACTGCCAGCACTGTATAGTAACAACACTGAGTATTGTACACTGCCAGCACTGTATGCATAACACACTGATTATTGTACACTGCCAGCACTGTATGTTAATACACACTGAGTATTGTACACTGCCAGCACTGTATGTATATACAACACTGAGTATTGTACACTGCTCAGCACTGATTTCAAAACAGCGTATCTGAGTTGTACACGCCGCATACTGTATGTCAATAAGCCACTGATTATTTGTTAGGTACTGCTAGCAGCTGTCATGGCCAGGAATTGCCCCAGCTCCTAGATTACATCCTAGTTAATCTGGATATGCAGATGTAAATAAGTGTTAAACACACCGTAACATTGTAATGCAAAAGAGCAACTGCAAATTGGTCAGGGTAGCAGTGTGAGGTATCAGGAAGATGATTATTGTAACAGTCATGCAAATAAGGAGTATGATTAAGGTATGAGGTGTATAGAACAGAATGTCTGTATATTGGGATACCTAAGTTATAAAGGTATACTGTATTTATATTTCATAATGAGACATAAATCCTTTTCCCCAATTGAGTCATGTATTCAATGTATCAAACGTTTGTATGTGTGGTAATAAAAGCTTGCACTCTTTTTAACCATTTGTTTGTGTATCCTACTGGTGAACACGCTCCCATCCTCTATTTGTGTAATTATGATAACCCTTAGTAGTAAGTACAAATTCAATGGTCGCTTCTTTGTCTGTGTCACCCAGCAGATCATAACGTCCCTCAGTTCACCATGCCTCAATGCTACTCAAGTAAATGGTCCATGTCTCTTCGTCTCTGCGTCACCCCATGCACAGAAAGATAATTATGCTTAAACGAAAGTTCAGGATAATGAGGCTAATTAAATACAAATAAGATGCAGGCTGATGCATTTGAGAGATCATAAGTTTAGGTATATTTTTGGTCATGCAGGTTGCTAATTCCTGGTTATATATATATATATGTTTACCTCTGTTATTGTCAGGTTGTACGACTCCTGGAAGTTGAATACCTTCATTGAGCAGGACACTATAGCTTCTTTCATTTCTTGACTGCTGATAACAATCCTGCAGCCGGTAGTGAAAAGTTGGTTATGCACAGGACACCATTACTCGCTATAACCTGAACTGCTTCACTGCTAGAGATACCTACAACGCATTGCTGTGTACAGTACATGGGACAGGGATCCCTTGAATTTTTATGAAAACAAGTCATTCCTAGATCACATGAAAGAGCGAGGCATGAAAGAGAGGGAGGGAGATGCAGTGTAATGAACAATGGTGGTTGGCGAGCTCTACAAAGCCAATGCCGCAGTCCCCTAACCTACACAAGAAGCTGTGAGACAATTACCTGTCATACGCGCAGTTTGTAGTTGCCACTGTGGTATCGGCGGAGTCAGGGATCAGCCAACAGAAGTATTCATTGGTACGAAGACGGATGCTGACCCATTTGGTGGCTGTGATGTAGCTGCAGTCAGCGTTAAAATCCCCCATGAAAATGATGTTCTGTGATGGGAAATACCAAGGGATGCTAGAAAAGGTTTCTCACACAGAGGCAAAAATAAAGAACATGTATGAGCACATTAGCATGTCTGAGACAGCTCCACAAACCTGCCTTATCCCATAATCCCACTGCAAACCATGTTTCCAATGCAGCAAAGGATTCTGGATAATGACAGGCAAATGAGCAGTCCCAGTTTATTAGCAACTTTAACATGTCTCCTTTTAACCTTAAGCCTGCTGTTTTACACAGCTTTTAAAGCATAGCCTTAAATAAGTGTATGGCCAGTAAACCTATTCACAGAAAGCTGTGTTGACTACTTGGATCTCATCAGTTGGAGGATTCGGAGGCACAAACACTGGGTGGGCTCATGGCTTCTTCATCTCTACAGATTTGGAGTAGAAGGAGTGATTTTGTGGCATCAACATTATGTTTAATCTGTGAGAGAATCCTTATTTTACATTGCATTTTGGGAACCAAACCCACAAACCTTGGTCTCACTGCTTTGTGGGAGGCCAGGTTAAACATTTTTGAAAACCACAACTCATCACATCAAGTTTTGTGTTTAACTGCAGTGCGGGAGTTTGGGGGGCAGTGCACAATGTTGGTCCCATTTTGCAGAACATAGCTGCTATAGGCTCCCACTACATTTCTTACATTCAGATGTCTGTGGTGCTTCAGGTACAAAGTCACTGTCACATTCAACTGTCGCTCCCGGTCTAAGTCTTGGTTCTTACATCAGTTCCCCATTTCTGGATCACGTCCTCAAAGACATCGTACAAGGCGTCAACCTCTTTGACAGAGTCAGTGGGTACAGAATGCAGAGGGACCAGCACAAACTCCTCAATAGCTGTGTGAGAAGGATACAGAAATATAGTATTGTGCAGGGCCAGAACAATATTTTACACTGCCAAAACAGTATATATAAACACACTGAGTATTGTACACTGCCAGCACTCTATGTATATACACTGAGTATTGTACACGACCAGCACTATATGTATAAACACACTGAGTATTGTACACCGCCAGCACTGTATGTATAAACACACTGAGTATTGTACACTGCCAGCGCTGTATGTATAAACACACTGACTATTGTACACTGCCAGCGCTGTATGTATAAACACACTGACTATTGTACACTGCCAGCACTGTATGTATATACACTGAGTATTGTACACCGCCAGCACTGTATGTATAAACACACTGAGTATTGTACACCGCCAGCACTGTATGTATAAACACACTGAGTATTGTGCACTGCCAGCACTGTATGTATATACACTGAGTATTGTACACGGCCAGCACTATATGTATAAACACACTGAGTATTGTACACTGCCAGCACTGTATGTATATACACTGAGTATTGTACACGGCCAGCACTATATGTATAAACACACTGAGTATTGTACACCGCCAGCACTGTATGTATAAACACACTGAGTATTGTACACGACCAGCACTATATCTATAAACACACTGAGTATTGTACACTGCCAGCACTGTATGTATAAACACACTGAGTAGTGTACACTGCCAGCACTATATCTATAAACACACTGAGTATTGTACAGTGCCAGCACTGTATGTATAAACACAGTGAGTATTGTATACTGCCAGCACTGTATGTATAAACACACTGAGTATTGTACACTGCCAATGCATACAGTGGCTGGCAGTGTACATATCCAGTGTGTTTATACATCATGGCTGGCAGTGTACAATCCTCATGTGTTTATACTACTGCTGGGCATGGTACAATACTCAGTGTGTTTTACATACTTGCTGGCAGTGTACAATACCTTGTGTTTATACATACAGTGCTGCAGTGTACAATACTCAGGTGTTTATACATACAGTGCTGGCAGTGTCCAATACTCATTGTGTTTATACATAATG
>CM071578.1:1529676-1589245 GCA_036426205.1 Ascaphus truei | reverse complement strand
GATGTATGGTGTGTGCTGGCAGTATAGTGCACGATTTGTGTGTTTGCTGGCAGTGTACAATATCACTTTTTATTCATATAATAGCATGGTACAATACTTATATGTATACAGTGCTGTCAGTGTACATATTTAGCCTTTATATATACATGGGAACTGTATGATCATTACCCTTTAAACTAAACAGCTTACATTGAATAACTTACACCAGGACACAAACATAAGGTGGTTGATAAGGCCGCAGCAGAATGTATAAACCATCATAACAATACATAATGAAGTTAACCTCTCGCCTCCCAGCCAGAACATATAGTACCATCAACACCAAAACAACAATTTCACCCTTCCAGGAGAACCATGCTGAGAATTAGCCCTTTAATACATGTAACATAAAACATTAAACGCAGGTATGGGAGGGGGAGGGCGGGGATCCTTGAGCCAGTCTTCCTCACAGCGGGCCTCACACCTTCAGTTATATCCTCCATTTCCCGCCCCAAACTTGACTCCTCCTGCCTACCACCCGTCAGCCATCATTTGTTCCTTCCCCTTAGTCTAGCAACACACCTTAAACACCAATCCATAACACTGCCTTATCTCTACCTTTGGTAACAACCTAAAGCCCCCAAGCCCCCTTAACCTTGTGAAAGGGCTCAGGGGTCAGCCCCAGTCCCATGTGGCCATAGGCTATTGCTTTGGGGCTTTCAGTACTGACAGGATTGTTGTATGTCTTTATTTGTATAGCGCATTGCAAAGATGTACACAGCGCTTCACAGTAGTATACACGTTGGTACTCCTATAAAATAACAAATAATATATATAACAGATCATGGGATAGTGCTGCGGACATAAACGTAACATTTAGGTAGAGGAGTCCCCTGCCCGAGGAGCACATTAAAGTGCATAATATTCAGTATTTATATCGCTATAAATGCTGTCAGTGCACAATATAAACTTGTATAGTTTTACATACAGTACATACAGTAATGTTGTATGACATATTGTATGTATGTATGTACGTATGTATGTATATATATTTTTTTTTTAAATTTTATTTATGGGCAATCCCACTTATCAGTTACCATTTTTTATTTTTTTACATATTCAGTATTATATTGCATACTGGTGCGTGCTGTACAATACTCAGTGTGTTGCATAAGTTGTTTGCGCCTAAACTACGAGATGTTATTAACATACATTTTCAGTGGTACATACTACACTCAATGGTGTTTATTACTACAGTGTTGCAGTTGTCATATCAATGTGTTTTATACTACAGTGCTAGCAGTAATACACATACTCAGGTGTTTATATTACATAGTGCTGCCAGTATTACAAATCTCAGTGGTGCATACAGTGTTTGCACCTACACAATACTAAGAATGTTATACATACGTGTTGTACATTGTACAGGTACTCAATGTAGTTTATAAATACCAGTGTGCTAGGTGGGTGCGGTGGGGTGTTTGGGTGCTTCGGGGCCGGTCTGTGGCGTTTGGCCGTTGTCGGTGGTCTTCGGTGGGTTGGGGTGGTGGGGTCTGGGGTGTTGTTGGTGCGTGGGTTTCTGGTGGTGGTCCCCAATCCAGTGGAGGGGGAGTGGCGTGCGTGTGGGATGGTGTTGTGGGTTTTTTATGGGGGGGTTCGGTCGTCGGTTGTGGTTGGTCGGGGCAGCTCGGCCTCGTGTTTTGGCTGCTGGTGGGCGGCGTTGGTGCTGTTTTGGGGTGTGGTTTTGTGGGCTTGGGTTTGTTTTTGGGGGGGCGCTCGTCTCGGGGGTGGGGGGGGGTGGTTTGTTGTGGGCCGGGCCACTTGTCTAGGTCGGGGCGTGGTTGGTGTCGGTGGCGGCGGTGGGTTTTGGTGGGCGGGGTGGTGTTTGGCTCGTTTGTTTGGTGTCTCGGCTGGGGTGGGGGGGCTTCTTGAAGGGTGTGTGGGGTGGTGTTGGGGGAGGTGGGTGGGCCTATGTGGGTTGTGTGCTGGTGGTTTGTGCTGGAGGGTGGAGTGGGTGGATGGGGTGGTGGGAGGGGGTCTGCTTTGGGAGGCAGAAGGGGTGTGGGCGAGGGGGTGGTGGGTCGGCGCGGCCGCGTCTGTGCGGGTGGGTTGGGGGTTTGGCGTGGGGTTGTGGTTGGTTGTGGTGTGGTTGGCTTTTTCTGGGGGTGGGGGGTGGGGGGCGTTGGGCGGGGGAGGGGGGGTTTGGGTGGGGCTGGGCGGCTCGGTTGGGGTGCGTGCGTGGAGCGGTGTTGGGTGTTTCTGGTGTTGTGGGGGGGGTGGGTCGTCTGCGCCACGTGGTGGGGTGGCGGTTCTGGGTGGAGTGGGCGTGGGTGGTTGGGGGTTCTTGGGTTCGGGGTGGCGGGGTTGGGGGGGTCGGTGGCGTGGGTGGGGGGGTGTGTTTAAGCGGATGTTAAGAGGGGGGTGGGGTGCGGTTTGTGGGGGTGTTGTGGGGTTGGTGCGTTTGGCGGGAGGGTGTTTGTGGTCGGTGTTGTTGCGGGCTGGGGGCGTGGGGTGTTGGCGGGTCTGGTGGGGGTTGGGGGGTGGCTTCATGATTTGGGGGGGTGTTTTGTGTGGTGGGGGAGGTCGGGGTGGGGGTTTCGGGGGTGGGTGGTGTGGCGGGGTGCTTTGGTTGGGGGGGGGGCTGGGGTGGGGTGGGTCAGTAGTATACCATAATCAGTTGTGTTGATACATGAAAGTGCTAGCCAGTATACAATACTCAGTGTGTTTTATGTTTTCTATCATCCTTTGTTCCCCCCCTTTCGCCTTTGCTTTATTACATTTACAGTGCTGGCGTGTAAATACTCAGGTTTATGCATTACAGTGCTGGCCGTGTACAATAAACTCCGTGTGTATGCATACAGTGCTAGCAGTATACAATACCTCAAATGGGTTGATACATACCGTGCTAGCAAGGTGTACAATACTCAGTGTGTTTTTACTACACGTGCTGGCAGTGCACAATATCAGTGTGTTTATGCATATACAGTGCTGGCCAGTGTACAATAATCAGTTGTGTTTATACATACAGTGCTAGCAAGGTACACTACTAAGTTGTTATATAATACAGTGCGGGCGTGTTACAATACTCAGTGTGTTTATAACATTACAGTGCTGGCCCAGAGTGTCACCAATAATCAGTGTGTTATGCATACAGTGTGCTGGCAGTGTACAATACTCAGTGGTTTATACATACAGTGCTCGGAAGTGTACAATCACTTCATTGTGTTCTATAATACCGCGGCTGGGCAGTGTACACTACTCAAGTGTGTTTATGCACTACAGTGCTGGCAGTGTGTGTACAATACTCAGTGTGTTTTATGCATACAGTGCTGGCAGTGTACAATATCCAGTGTGTTATACATACAGTGGCTGGCAGTGTACAATACTCATTGTGTTTATACATACCAGCGCTGGCAGTGTACCAATTACTCAGTGTGTTTATACATACAGTGGCTGGCAGCTGTACAATACTCAGTGTGTTTAATACATATAGTGCTAGAGTGTACAATACTCATTGTGTTTATAATACAGTGCTGCAGTGTACAATACTTAGTGTGTTTATACATTACAGTGATGGCAGTGTACAATACGTAGTGGGTTTTATAACATTACAGTGTTGGCAGGTACACTCAGGGTGTTATACATTTTACATAATGGATTTCTGTCTTTCGCCACACAGCTATTGAGGAAGTTTGGCTGGTCCCTCTGCATCTGTACACCACTGACTCTGTCAAAGAGGTTGACGCCATTGTACGATGTCCTATGGAGAAGAGTGATACCAGAAATGGGGACTGGATAGATACACCAAGACTTAGCCGGGCGACAGTTTCGCAATGGACAGTACTTTGTACCTGAAGCACCTGACAGACATACTGAACTGTAGGTAGAATTCACGTCACAAACATGTTGTAGTTAACGATTGTGGTGATCACCAATGATCTGACAGGAGAAGGCATTTTTTGTGCGGTTGTAACAAGCACACTATGGCCAGCCACTATTGCAGTCTGGGCTCTCATTAAGGAGGATATCGTTTTTGCACACAAAACGCTACAAAAGGTCTACCTTTCGAGTCCCATAAGAAATGTAGTGGGAGCCTATAGCAGCTAGCTGTTCTGCAAAAGGACCCCACATTGTGCACTGCACCCCAAACTCCCGCACATGCAGCCGTAAGCCAACCGGATGTGATGTATTGTGGTTTCAACACCTAAACCACCACAAAGCACTGAACCAAGGTTGTGGGTTTGCGTCACCAAAATCCAATGTAAAGTAGGATTACTTCACAGATATACAATGATGTTGATTGCCACAAAATCACCCTTTCTACTCCAATTCTGCTAGAGACGAAAGAAGCAACGAGCCCCAGCCCCCAGTGTTGTTGCTTCCTCTTGAATCCCCCACTGATGAGATCACGTGTCGACCACAGATGTTCTGTGAATAGGTTTACTGGCATTGCACTTCTTTAACCCGACTGCTTAACAAAGCGTTGTAAACACCAGGCTTAAGTTAAAAGGTGACATGTTAAAGTGGTGCATACTAGACTGTGGTGTCATCTTGCCTGTCATACCAGAATCCTTTGCTACATGGAGACATGGTTTTCAAGTGCGGATTGGCGATATAGCGCAGGTTGTGCAGCTGCCCTCTCAGACAGTCAACGAGTGCTCATACAGTTCGTTTATTATTGCCATGTGTGAGGAAAAACCTTTTCTAACATCCCTTGTTAATTTCCCTCACAGAAAACTCATTTTCATGGGGATTTTAACGCTGACTGCAGCTTCAGACTACATCACAGCACCAAATGGGTCAACATCCGTCTTCGTACCAATGATTTCTCTCCTGGCTGATCCCTGACTCCGCCGATACCACAGTGGCAACTACACAAACTGCGCGTAATGACAGGTAATTGTCTCAAACTCCTTGTGCGGGTTAGGGAACTGCGGCACTTGGCTTTGAGGAAAGCAGTTGTGGTCTAGGAACCATAATACCCAAATTAATATCGGAAAGACAGATATGTCCCACATATTATGTGTTCACTTAACTGTAAGGATCATTAGAGCTCGCTAACCACACACATTGTTCATTACAACTGATCTCCCTCCCTCTCTTTCATAGCCTCTCTCTTCCACATGATCTAGGAATTAATTGTCTTCATAAACATTCAGGGGATCCCTGTCCATGTACTGTACCAGCAATGCGTTTGTATGTATCTCTAGCTGATGATGCAGTTTCATGTTATTGCAAGCAATGGTGTCCAGGACATAACCAACTTTTCACTACCTGCTGCAGGATTGTTGTCATGCGGTTAACAACTCTGAAAGCAGCTATAGTGCTCGGTCAGCAAAGCATTCAACTTCAGGAGGGGTACAACATGACAATAACAGAGGTAAACAAACATATTATAAATGTTATGTGCTCACAAGTGATATTCTTTATTGGCTATATGTAACGGGGAGTTTTTTTGTTGCCTTTTTCACCCACCATAACTTAAAATGTAATGGTGAAACCTACCCAGCCTAGAAATATTGCAAACCAAGTGTAAAACAACCTCACACTGATGATACCCATCAATGGTTGAAACATGTCTGTGAGTGGTTTGACTTGTTTGCTAGTCCCATGCGTGCTTTAAAAGCTGTGTGAAGGCGATGCATCAGCTGGCTCCATGTGTATGGATATTCCAGCAAAAGGTGACACAATGTGTGCTCATTTGCATGCCATTTCCCGAATCCCTGGCTGCAGTGGTAGCACTGGTATGCTAGTGAGTAATGTTGAAGGCATGGTGCAGACTGTCTGAGACATGCGAATGTGCTCACAAGGATATTCTTTATTTGGCTATATGCTAACGCGTGGAGGTTTTTGTTGCTTTTTTCACCCACCATAACTAAAATTAATGGTAACTGTATATATATAAAATTCTAGTCTTTTTCATTTGCGGCTGCGCCATTGAGCTCTGCCATGCACGTGCCCGCACTAGGTGCCCTGTAATAGGAAGACAGGCACTTTCATTGGCGCACGCATGTGAGCGTGATCGCATTTAGCATATCACCAGTCTTAGGAACACAGAGCCTATGGAATCCTTATGCTTACCATTGATTCTATAAGACTCCCTCACAGACTGACCCTTGTGTGTGATTATTCTTTCGACTAATGCAACACTTACTCTCTGCAGGCTCTGGCTGTGAGTGACCACTATCCAGTGGAAGTGGAGCTGGCATCAGCTTAATGTGGCACAGCCCAAAAACAGCCAGACTTGGAAGATGAGCTGAGATACCGCCAACTCTGGACTCTGCACTGGATAGAGGTCTCTGCTGTCATTTCTGCTTTTATATAATGGTTTATTCATATATAGCACTGCTGTGTACCCAGCACTATAAACATACAGAACATTACAAACAAAAGAATATGCACTCAAAGAACCTACCATCTGGCCCTAATCCCATTCCTTCTCCTGTACGATATATGCTTTATATATCCAGAACAAAGCCTAATGCCATACCCAGGTGTAGTATTACCTATTTCTCAGTGCAGCCGTGTGTAAGAGCTGAGACATCTTCCGTGAAAATGGTCATGTGTCAACCTTGTTCAAGATCAACTCCCGCGTATGCCCTAAAAGCGCTTCCATCTAATGTTCATTTGTTAGTTACTACAGTTGCATACAAATCATCATCTACATTATGAAGTTAATCAAATACCTGCACACAAATAATATTAGTATTGTACAATTTGTAGAGTATTGATGCATTGTATATACGATTTGATGTAGTGTACACTACTCATATGTATACATACTATTAGGCATATTTTGTAAACATTTGTTTTTGTAAACATATACATATACAAAGAAATTACATTGTTGACAAAGATGTGTCTCTATTGAATTTCAAGGGAAAGACCGAGACAACGACCAAAAGTAATATGGGAGAATGGAATCAGAAATGTGATTGGAGCGACATGGAGAAAAGAGTCTGTAAACCGGAGTCCCTGAGAGACCATTAGCGAGGCTTCATCCAGCAGTGGGAGACAAGCTGGAAGATGATATGATTAAATATATATATATTATTATATATTGTATATATGTTATATATATATATATATATATATAAAAAATATGTCGAAACTGTATATATAAATAATGTATTGTTTTGCAACTGGTGGTGTCATAATACCATATACAGTATATCCCTGTATCTACTTGTCAAAGTGCTGATTTCGCTGTAACTGCTAGTTTGCATCTAACACAGAATAAATATAAAATGAAGCATTATCAAGTGTTTAATAATCCATACCAATAATTTATGGAGTTGGCTGTTATACTAATTTGGAGCTTGCATGTCCTATCTGAGTGACTGGTTGATTTCAGGGCTGGTTGTATTAGTAGTGGATTAGAGCAGAATGTTTTAAGTCTTAATGTGATTAGTTAATACAACATCTTGTTGTCCAAGAGACCCAACCATAAAGGAAAGGCTCAAACTACAATAGACATAGGCCGAAAACTAGTACAAATGTAAAATAAGAAAAACAGTGCACTAAAGGAGGGAGGTGGAGCATAAATAAACCACAGGGGAAACCGAGCAGAGCACCCCACTTAAGGCCACGGGAGTGCACCAGCACCCGAACACAGAGCATGGCGTAGGGATGCCTCCCCAGCCAAATGCTGCTTCCTGGACTTTTTATATGCCAGCTTGGCTATGCCGGGAGCAGGTTGGTGAGGAGGTCCTGGCCCTATTGTCCCGGGATACTGGACGCTCAAAAATAAAAAGTTGTGGGAGAAGTGCAACCAGAACTGCAGGAGGAGCCCCTGAAGAGTGATAAGAGAGGGCTGCGTCTGGCACAACTAAATAATGTGAAACACGGACCCCTCGCCCACAAAATGGGCATGTGGCTGGGGGAGTCTATGAGTGGGAAAAGTAATCTCCTGTGTTCAGTGCACCATGGGGATTCTCCAGCTCCAGATCTCCAGTGGGACGGGAACTAACTCTGAGTACAGTTCCCTCCTCGGGGCCTCTCGCCCTCCTTTGTTGGAAAGTACTCGCCTCTAGATGGTATTGGTCGGCCAACAAGGGCGAGGTAGTGCATGTATGGAGCACGAGAGAGTACTGCCACCTCGGCCATCCGCGAGGGAAACATGCCAAGTGAATGGTCCCCAGCCTGCTTAAGCTGGGACAGGACGAGTCTCAGGGGGTTGATGGGGTTTTGGGCCCACGCATACAGCCAGGGCGGGGGTCGGAAGGGGGACATGGTGCTCCGGTGGCAATAACCCTCTAGGAGGTGAGCTACTCGGGAGACGGTGTCCATGATCTCCTGGAGCACATGTCACGGAACTCTTGGGGTGGTGTAGCCCATGAGGTGCATAATCACCTCAGGCTCCACCCATTACGACCGTTCATAGTCCAGGAGATCCCCGACTCTGGTCATCCATGCTTGGCAAAAAGAGTGGCTGGTTGTATTAAGTGTGGAGTTAGAAACAGAAGGAGTGTGAAACAAGGAACAGGGGTTAAACAAGGTATAGTATAGTGAAGTACAGTTAATTGTTAGTTTACAACTCCATAGTTGCAATAATGAGCAGGATTGAGAATTGCACTCAATGCACAACTTGCCACTGTAGTGCACTTGGAGAAGCTGTTCCAAGGAGCATACCAACTGTGTAGAAGTGTGAGCGGGTGGTCTCAGAGATTGCTGATCTGTAGAGGAAACTTGCTCTATTGAGGGAATTGACAATCTTGAAAGAGTATTAGTGATCACCGAGAGGCCCTGGCTGGGACTAGTGGTGCAGATGGTGGCGCTGTGAGTGAGGAGCAGGTAGGTAGCTGTGTAACAGTTAGAAGGAGAAGCGGGGAAAAGGAAGAGGCAGGCCAGTTCTGAGCTGACCCATCCCATAGATTTGCCATTGAGTGAAGATATTGGGAGTGTAAGGGGAGAATGGGAGGCTTGGAGACTGATTACCTCTAGCAGCCAGGGGACAATGGTTCCTCCCAGCACAGAGGGGCTCGGGATACTCAGAAGACCTGCACTATACTGCCAGTATACACATACAGATATTATGGACCAGATACACTAAATGGTACTAGTCCTTTAGGCATTGTAAAGCCCAATGAAAAGAATGGCCCTGAAGTGTACTTCATAGCACCATTTAGTCACTCTGTGCCTGGCAGATATTACAATATGGGACTTGTGAAACAGAGAATGGATCGGGTCACTAGGCTCTCACCTGACAATAACGAGCGGAACTTGACCACAAACGGATCCCGGCTGTAGGTGTCCACACCGGAATAAATGTTTGCATCGGGATAAAGATAGGAGTCCAGCACAGACACCTTGTCATTCCTGAAGGGATAACACATCGTGACAGAGGTCACAAAACACTTGTCATTAAGCACTATCACAATAAATGGGATATTCACTTGCCCTGAAGGTGAAATCATTATTCACGAGTCCTACTCACATATGAAGCATTACTGCGTATAAACATCTCAATGCTGAAATGTACAATCCCGTCTAACTAGCTTCCCTAGAGGAATCTAACAATGCTAATAGCAAAGGTTTGTTTTCAATTTAAGTGGTAAATTAGTCACAAGTTGAAATGTTTTATGAGGCCTCTGAATGGGTGTTTGTAAGTCACTTGTTTCTTTATCCTTATCCCCATCCTGTCCTCATCAGAAAACCAATAAGGTTCAGGAGAGGTAGTGAGGTGAGACTTTGGCTGTACAAACGCTTGCTGATCACACAGTGACCTCACATAAGTGGGAGAAACCTGAGGAAATCAAACCCCTCCAAACTGGATCTTTTCTCCTAGGAGAGACTGACCCCTTAAATATGTCACTGCCATTAGTACACTGTGCCCCTAGGAGGGACTGACCCCTTAACCATGTCACTGCCATTAGTACACTTTGCTCCTAAAAGGGACTGAACCCTGAAACATGTCATTGCCATTAGTACACTTTGCCCCTAGGAGAGACTGACCCCTTAAATATGTCACTGCCATTAGTACACTGTGCCCCTAGGAGGGACTGACCCCTTAAACATGTCACTGCCATTAGAACACTTTGCTCCTAAAAGGGACTGATCCCTTAAACATATCACTGCTATTAGTACTCTTTGCTAAATCTTAACTGTTATTTGTAATTCATTAATATCATGTTGCTTGCTGCTCACCTGTAAATAAATAGGTACCGCTCCTTATAAGTGTCTCTTCCAACGAGGTCACTGTTTATGGAAGAATACACGGCTCCTGTGTTAAGGCTGTGGGGACAGAAATAGAGTAAATACAATGCAAAATAACACAATGTAACACAGGTCGAGCATTTGAAAATTAATTTGACCTCAAAATGTCAGAAACAGACACTTACAGTATGAAGAATTTTCATCTTGGTCTAATAAAGTGATAAAATCTCTCGTTTTTATCTAACCGAACCGATTATCTAAATAATGAATGCATTGTATGTAAAATGAGAGAAGGAGGGAGAGAGAATTATACCTCCCAGTACCCACCTTTATAGAACACATGGACAGACACCTTTGCACGACTAGAAGAAGCATACCAGAGATACCAGCAATTTAATTTAAGTCGTTTAAATATACTTTGCATATCCAAATTACTTTCTATCTATATCTCTTCCTGATATGTGAAATGTTAGGCACCCCAGTGTATGCCAGCACAATTCATTACTACATGTGCACAGAAGAGATGCATCCTGGGTAGCGGGTGTGCCAGTCTCCCCATGCACACAGATGCAGCGCTGGCAATGAGACGAACAACTGACCCATTCATTTTCTGCATCAGTAGTTTGACAGCGCTGAGATCAGTGTCTCTGACTTCCATAATCAGAACAATGTCATAACGGGGCAAGATCTGCAAAAACACACAAGGGTTACACAATGCCAGTCAGCACAACCTACAAACACACAGGTTACACACAGGAAACACACACAAGGGTTACACAATGACAACCAACACAATCTGGAAACACACACAGGTGTTACACAATCTCAGCCATCACAACATACAAGCACACACAGGGCTTGGACAATGGCAACCAAAAAACAAACAACTTGCCACTATACAAAGGGATTAAAAGGTGCCATGCTCATACATACTGTGGTTATACAAGGACATCGATCTGAACACAACATGCTGACACACCAGCAGTACACAATAACTAAAAAACATACATAAAAACAGGGGTCACACACTGACAACTTACAGAACACAACAAAGAGATACAGTTAAAGGTCACACAATACCAGGTATCACACCTCACTGTACACTATAGTAAGTGAATACACCCCAACGCTCACCTTTCTCGTGGCTACCTACCTGTGTCAAGATGTTAACTACCGCTGCATTTTTCATCTTTGCGTCCCCGAAGGCTTTAATATTAAACGATCCGATTTTCAGAGCCGAAACCTCGCTCAGGACGAGCGTCAGCGTGAGTGCAAAGGCGAAACGCATCATCTCTACGATGGAGACACAAACGCAACAGTAATCAGACACTGGGTGGATAAGGCGTTAGAGAAGAACCTCTTGGGCACAACCTTATCTCTGCCCCAAGCATTTTCCGACTCCCGTACTGTATTAGCCCCTACCTCCTCTGCTGGGAGGCTGGTCTGCGAATCCACCACCCTTCCTGTGAAGTAGTACCTCCTCACTATCATCTATTATCTATCTAACAATCTATCTGTTTATCAATATATCTATAATCTATCAATATGTCTATCTATAATCTGTCAATATATATATATATATATATATATCTTTCTGTCATCTATCAATATATATATATATGTGTGTGTGTATATATGACTGTGTGTTTGTATCTATCAACCAGCTATGTTTTTATCTCAATCTATCTATCTATCTATTGTATCTTTCTATCTATTGTATCTATTATCTATCCATCATGATCATTGATTGCTTTGGGGTTATTCATGAGTTCTATTATAGTGCCGATCGGGGCACTATTGCACGAAAATTCCTGAGCTTCTGTGTGATAGTGCCATGATCGGCACTATTGCAAAAATATTGAATAACCCCCTTTATCTTTCCTAGATAACATACCTCCCGGCTGGAGCTGTCCGCGTAGCTCGGTGCTAGAATTCTCTTGCTATAAAGTAGCGCTAATTGTTAAACTACTTCGCAAGATATTCTGCAACCTGAAAACACTGTGCCCTTTATAATGTTAGTTTTACAAAGTGTGTATCGATGGCATGGGTAATACTTATTCTCCAAAGCCTAACTCCCAATAGCATTACACAAACACTTCATACATACTGTAGGTATATAATTACATTGATAAAGAGAGAAGGAAAGACGGAGGATTAGAGAGAGAGGGAGAGACAGGGATAGGTAGATAGAATAGATAGATAGATAGATAGATAGATAGATAGATAGATAGATAGATAGATAGATAGATAGATAGATAGATACATGATAGATAGATAGATAGATAGATAGATAATTGATAGATAGATAGATAATTGATAGATAGATAGATAGATAGATAGATAGATAGATAGATAGATAGATCGAATAGATAGAAGATAGATAGATAGATAGGATAGATAGATAGATACAGAGGAGATAGATAGATAAGATTAGATAGATAGATAGATAGATAGATAGATAGAATAGATAGATAGATAGATAGATAGATGATAGATGATAGGATAGATAGATACATGATAGATAGATACATGATAGATAGATACATGATAGATAGATAGATAGATAGATAGATAGATAGATAGATAGATAGATAGATAGATAGATAGATACATGATAGATAGATAGATAGATAGATACATGATAGATAGATAGATAGATAGATAGATAGATAGATAGATAGATAGATAGATAGATACAGAGCTAGATAGATAGATAGATAGATAGATAGATACAGAGATAGATAGATAGATAGATAGATAGATAGATAAATAGATCGATAGATAGATCGATACAGAGATAGATAGATAGATAGATAGATAGATAGATAGATAGATAGATACAGAGCTAGATACAGAGCTAGATACAGAGATAGATAGATAGATAGATAGATAGATAGATAGATAGATAGATTGATAGATAGATACATGATAGATAGATAGATAGATAGATAGATCGATAGATAGATCGATAGATACAGTAGATAGTCAGAGGTACAGCAGTGTGGGTTTGCAATGATCACCAACTGTTACCCAACACTACATAGTAGTGGTTACCGACCAGTGGCGGGCAACCTGTGGCCCAGTGGCATGTGGCCTCTTAGAATATAACCTGTGTCCTTCTTCAGCCATCAGAATACCAGTAATAAGTACAAGTAACAACTAGATAAGACCACGTCAAAGTGCCCCAAACCAGTATCTATCCCATACTCACTTGCTGGTGTCTGATCAGCTTATCGCCTGGTTGTCACTGGCTGTCTCTGTTGTACCTGGTGGTTACAGGAACCTACAAGCTTGTGCTGGCTGTTTAATGAGAGCACCTCGACAGTAGGTTATATACAGTAGGACAAATCCTCCCACACATCCAGAGATGCCCCAACTGTCAGCAACGCTGCTCCTCCCAAATATGCTTCATGTCAGTCCTGAAGACAGTTCCCCGTCACACCTCATAAATATAGTTATGTATTGTCTTTCAGTAAAAAAAAGTCTTAAGGTCGATTGAGATATGTCCCAATATATGATGGGAATATTAATGATACCAGATATGGCCATGCTAGGTTTTACAGAACTAACTCAGAATGTGTAATTGATATCATTGTACACTAACTATTACACTAACTGTCAAGACCTTAACAGGTGTCTTCTTCGCATGATACAGTGACCTAGAGTACCACCACTTACTTTATTGACACCCTAGCAGTTCTATTTTAATTTTAATTAAAACATGGTTCATTATTTGTTATATAGTATCCTCATATCTGTTTTTACAGCATAAATATTGTATACATTATTGTAAAATATGGTTCAGAGACATTTGTCCCAATGGAGCAATACACAACCTCAGCCCTAAATTCAAACATGGTCAAAGATAATTAGTGACAATAAATCTCTTAATGTTTACAATGAGACCACTTCAAATAACAAAAGTCCTGCAGCCTGGATGACCCCTGGATTGTCCAAATCCTTCTTGATACTTGATAAGAAAAAAGTCCTCCTTGGTGCTGGTCCTCTGAAAGAGTATGCTGTTTGCAGATTGCAGATACGTGAATAAAACAAATATCAGTGTATACAGTAGCTTCCAATATATTAAATGGGATAGCAAATCACCACAGTATGTA
The DNA here is from genome assembly GCA_036426205.1 of Ascaphus truei. Taxonomy (NCBI): domain Eukaryota; kingdom Metazoa; phylum Chordata; class Amphibia; order Anura; family Ascaphidae; genus Ascaphus; species Ascaphus truei. The sequence goes on along the minus strand of CM071578.1, from coordinate 1,574,996 downwards.
AATAATTAAAAATTACTAAAAACGTGATCGAACACTTTAGTCCTTAGATCCCACATAGGATAGGTGAAATAGTGATACCAATTACAAACTGTTAATAGAAATAATGTGAGTGATAGCCCTTAGGGGTATACAGTGTACCCAAGCAAATGTATTCCGTGAGTAAAATTACTCAGATTGACCAACAGACATGCATGTAGGAATGTATTATCATACAATACTTAACTCCAATAGGCTTATTGGAGATGCTTATTAGACACGGTAGCACATATGAAAAAAGAAGATAGATAACATAGTACAATAATGTCTCAAAAATATTTTTATAAAACAACATGAAACAGAGACTCGCGGAATCTCACTCATGAATAGAACTTGAAAAATGCGCGTTGTATATAATAGTGCTGGTCATCGATGCCTTCACTGTCCGGATATGGAGTTCTTATCCTCCTTGGCTGTTTGGGCATTCGCCTGCAATTCCACACCAGTGCCGTAGCACTGGCCCCCTTCCGTCTCGCATCCTGGCTCCGCCCTGTGCGTCGATGCGGCGCCACGATGACGCTATGACATGATGACGTTGTCCAGTGCCTCTCAATGGAAGACTCCGCTTTTCTTCCGCAATCCATCTGGTTCAAGAATGGTCTACCCCTGAGGAAGCGAATAGCCATTCGTGAAACGCGTAGGGTGATTGTTGCACTACTGTCAGGCGTTGACTGGTCTGGAGCCGGAGGGATTGCGGAAGGAAATCTGAGTCTTCCATAGAGAGGCGCTGGACAACGTAATCACGTACTCGCCGCACCGCGTCGACACGTGGGGTGGAGCCAGGATGCGAACCAGAAGTCGGACGGTGCTATGGCACTGGTGTGGCTTTACATTTGTCTCAATGTTAAATACATTTAGAATTTATTTGGATTAATCACTATACCACTGATTTTTTGTAAGATACTTCAACTGTTGGATCCAATAAAATGCATTACAACCTGCAAAAAATATCATCTTCTTCAGGACAATACAGTTGCTGGAGCCCAGGACTATGTGTAAGGATCCAGAGGTTTTGATGTTGAACGGATACATTTCCAGTCTGAAATGAATTTTGACGTTATTGAATTAAGATTTTCCTTCACGGGTCAGATTTTGAGAAGTTTTGAACCTGTTCAAAAATGGGCCAAGCTCTTTTGACCTCATTTTAGAAAAGGTTATCAATTATTCAATGCTTTTGTAGCGTGCCGACTACCCAAGGGATTAGTTGCGCTGATCAATATGGAGAACGTGATGCTGGTGCCCAAATGCTTCACAGGATCTTTTCTTTTTCCTGGTGGACTTGAACCAAGGAACACTAAGTAGTGCATTGTTTATTGATCTCAGTAGTTTGGGTGGCTGATGGAGTGATGTGTTACGAGATGAATGTTGGTGCTAGGTCATGGGTGGCCTTATAGATTTGACATCTGATTGGTAGCCAATGAAGTTCTCTCAGGGCTCCAGTGATTAGGTCGTACCTGTGCAGGTTTCTTATAGCTCTAGCTGTGATATTCTGACTTGCCTGCAAACTATTGATTTTGTTGCTTGGCAAGACAAGATTCAGTACGTTGTCATAGTCAAGTCTGGAGATGACCAGGGAGTGGTTGGCCTTTGCAGGCCTTCTTGCCTAAGGAGAAGCTTGAGCCTCTTGATTGAGCAGAGGTGGTAGAGGCAGAACGTAACTGTCTGTTTGACTTGTTCTTCCATTGTGAGATTACTATCAATGGTGAGGTCAGGCTTTTCAATGTCTTGGAGGAAGCTATGGCGTGGTCTTGGATTTGGATGTTTTTAACGTTCTTCAATTTATCAATTTGGTATACAATATTTATGATCGTAAAACAGAAACTGAGAGAGCCTTTAAAAAAATATATACTGTACTGTATATTTTATTAAAAGAGAAATGTATAACTAAGTTTGTAAATACAAAAGTAGTGGTTCTTCAGGTTTGAATATAAAAATGTTGTAGAATCCATACCTCAACAAACGATTACACTTCAACCACTGGCCATAGGTACCTATTGGACCCTAAACAAATCCCAAAGTAGTTTACCCAAGGCCATTTAGAAGGACCATTATTGCTTTGCTTAATGGCATTTCATTATATATTCTATTATATGTATGTGTGTGTATATATATATATACATATATATATATAAAATCATCATCCCTTGTAGATCCACTGCGGGATGAAGGCCTCTTTCACGTACTGCGGTTGCAGCTTCTCTTCTCCATGTTGCTCCAACACAGTTTCCGATTTCATCCTCCCATTTTACTTTTGGTCGTCATCTTGGTCTTTTCATTTCCCTTTTAATCCAGTCAAGTACCATCTTTGTCCAGCAATGGTAATTTTTTCTTGCGATATATCTGGCCCACTGCCATTTCCCTTCTTCGCCCTTGTCACAGTCTTTTGACTGGTTTTGAAAATGGTTTCGAACCCATTTATTCTTTTTCCTGTCTCATCAAGTAATACCCAGCATACATATTTCCATAGATCTTTGACTTGTCTGAAGCTTCTGAAATATCTTTGCATTCAGGATCCAAGTTTCCAAATGATACTTGAGCATGGGCAGGGTAGTAATAATAATAAGGATAATACCAACTTTATTTCATATCACATTTTTCTCCCAATGGGACTCAAAATGCTTCACAATTACAGTATAGTGCACGGTACACAGCACATAGGAATGTTACAGGCACAGTCCCTGCCCAGATGATCTTACAATCTATGTTTTCGATGCCTGAGGGTCAGGGAGATAAAGTGACTTACCCAAGGTCACAAGGAGCTTGGGCAAGGTTCCCTGCTTCAAACTCAATGCTTACAGAGTCAGCATCTTTACTAACTGAGCCACTACTTCTCTACAGTACACACTGGTCGTTAACTTTCCTCTTGAGGAACATTGGAAGGTTCCTTTGAAAGATTATCTTGAGGATAACATGAAAGCAGTAAAGATGATTTAAATAATATTTCTGGCAGCTAGAAAGACAATCGTGTTGCAGTTGCATTATCTCCTACCCCTCCAACAATTAAGATAGTATAAACGTACTTATTCCATCTGATAAGTATAGATACGGTAGAAGCCAGTTTTAATAAAGAACTAAAAACACACAACTTTTTCCAAAAATGGGGTTTTGGTTCATTTATTCATTGTCACAAAGTGGGAGATCAGATATAGAAAAACTTTTTGGCAACACCGCTTGGTTCCTGACTAGACAATTATTTACTCAACATAGAAGACATAATTTCAGTAAGGAGTGTCCCCTTGATAGTTGGATACGCAATTACACTCTGGGCACTAAATTTGAGAACAACGTAATTATAGGATTTTTTTTTAATCCTCTACCAAGACTAATACCCATATTGGTTAGATTATTCGGTCATTGAGTTTAAGTAAAAGGTTCCCATCTATTGTTACTGATAATAGTCCTTTAGCTCATTGAAGATCTAGGCGGATATCTTTGTTCCAATCGTTTATTCTTCAGAGACACAAAGCATATTCAGAGGGGAAAGAAACAGATAACGAACTGAATAGAATAGATGGGGATGGGGAAATAGCAAGGGGGTATGGAGGTAGAATGGGGGCAAGTGTGAGTTTGGCAAGCAGCGAGACACCCATAGTAAATACAAATAATACTAGAACACTTCTAAAGACTAAACCCAATTGGCGTAGAAGAGCAGGAGCCCTATAGGACAATAGTACGGACTGAAAAGAACCTTAAATGCATGCTTGCTAATGCAAGAAGCCTGACAGATAAAATGGGGGAGATTGAATTAATAGCTGCAAGGGAGCAGTATGATATCATCAGCATTACTGGAAAATGGTGGGACAAAACTCATGACTGGGCAGTTAATATAGAGGGTTATTCATTTTTTCGGAAGGATCGAACAAATAGAAGAGGAGGTGGAGTATGCTTATATGTTAAACCAGATCTAAAACCTATTATAAGGGACGATGTTTATGAAGGGAATGATGAAAATGTAGAGACCTTGTGGGTAGAAATTAGCAGTGGAGGTAAAAGTGTAAAGAAAATGCTTGTAGGGATATGCTATAAACCACCAAATATCTGTGAGATTGAGGGAGCTAAAATACTTTTACAAATGGAGAAGGCATCAAAACTGGGTCATGTTTGCATAATGGGTGATTTGAATTATCCAGACATAGACTGGGGCAATGAGATTAGAATTACAACAAAAGGAATCAGGTTTTTGGGGGGTGCTTAATTGCAATTACATGACCTAAATTATTGAGGAGCCAACCAGGAGAGGGGCAATACTGGATTCAGTAATATCAAACAATGTAGAAGTAATAACAAATATTCAAGTCCGGGAACATTTGGGTAACAGTGATCATAAAATGGTCTCATTTGAAATAAATGACCAAAAAAACAGATTCCTTGGGTACAACAAAGACCTTAAACTTTAGAAAGGCAGATGTTAATAAACTGAGGTCTAATCTACAAGTAATACACTGGGATGATGTTTTTGCAGGGAAAAATGTAGAAGATAAATGGGCAGTCTTTAAATCATTGTTAGAAAAGCACACTTATCAGTGTATACGCTTGGGTAATAAGTATAAAAGAAATAAGTCAAAACCAATGTGGCTAAATAAACAGGTAGGGGAGGAAATGGACAAGAAGAGGAAGGCGTTTAGATTCCTGAAGTCAGAAGGGACGGAGACATCATATCAGAATTATAAGGAATGTAATAAAAATTGCAAAAGGGCAATCAAATTAGCAAAAATGGATAATGAAAAAAGGATTGCAATAGAAAGTAAGATCAACACTAAAATGTTCTTTATGTACCTTAATAACAAAAACATGAGAAAAGAAAATATAGGACCCTTTCAGTGTGAGATGGGCACGCAGATTATTGGAGATAAGGAAAAAGCAGAGATATTAAACATATTCTTTGCCTCTGTGTTTACCAGGGAAGAATCAAGTTCAATAGTAGTGCCGCAGGAGGAAGCCACAACCTCCATATTAACGTACAATTGGTTAACTGAGGAAGAAGTTCATAAGCGGCGTGAAAAAATTAACGTAAATTAGGCACCTGGCCCCGATGGCATAATCCAAGAGTTCTCAAGGAGTTAAGCTCAGTAATAGCCAAACCATGACATTTAATATTCAAGAACTCCATTTCCACAGGCTCAGTACCACAAGATTGGTGTAAAGCAGATGTGGTGCCTATATTTAAAAAGGGAGGTAGATCACAACCGGGGAATTACAGACCTGTAAGCCTGACTTCGATAGTGGGGAAGCTACTTAATAAGGATAATATTGTGGAATACCTAATGGAAAACAAAATTATTAGTAATAGGCAGCATGGATTTATGAAGGATAGATCATGCCAAACTAACCTTATTTGTTTCTTTGAGGAAGTAAGTTGGAATTTAACCAGGGTAATGCAGTTGATGTGGTTTACTTAGAATCTAAGTAAATCAGCAGGATTCCTAAAATCTTATCTTAAAGCTGCAGTTCAAGCAATATCCTGCATGTGTGTTTTTTTTAATAAATCAGTTCTGTAGTAAGAAAAAATACTTTTAGCATTTTCTGCTTTAAAAAAAAACAACTTTGAAAAACTAATTTTCTTGTATTCTATTTTAACAAGCATGTTTGTTCCTATAGCAACCATTTACCTTCCCCAGATCTAAAGATGTCGTCAAACTTCGCCGATCAATAGACGGAGAACGAATTGACCGGCAGCTATGCAGTTCTTTAGGTAAGTAGAGATTGCCCACATGAAACTATTGAAGTAAAAAAAAAAACTAAAAAAAAAAAAAAAAACGGGAGCTTGAACTGCAGCTTTAAGATGCCAAATTATATGTATACAAAACAAAATGGAACCTAGCAGTACAATATACAGTCTGAATCCTTTCTACAAACCTCCCTCAGTGCATAATAGCACTCTTAGCCGAGTCTTAACTAAGGATTATTTTATGACTCGTGCTTCAGCAATCAGACTTCTGGTAGTTCCTAAAAGCGACTTTAACTTACAAAGTAATACAAAAACATTAGTAACATAAGTACAAATAATAGTACAATTGGGTACATCACACAATGTAATAATCCGGCTCCTAGCCCCTTCTGTGATCCCTTTTCAAACAGGGAAGACCACTAATATATATTTTCTCAATCGTATTCCTTTCTTATGTAACCCATATCCCCCCCTCCCAATCGCAGATAGGGTGCATGTGAGGAGAATCTATATGTGTTACTACCCGGTGTGTTGCTTTACCTGTTAGGCTCACAGGAGGCCTGAGCCTCCGCCAGTGAGAGCCTGGGGTGTGTCCTCTGGAACAATACTATATGGTGCAGCGCCTCCACCTGCGATGGCTCCCAGCAGAGCGGGAGTTGTTCCTCGCAGGACACATTCAAATGAACACATACACTGGATGTAAAATAGCAACGATCTTTACTATAACAACATGCAGACACTTCTCACTCTATAAACTCTTATCACTCTATAATAGTAATGGCACAACTAACCAAAGCGCCAACGCAGGGCGCAACCCTCCACCGTGTCCCCACACCGTGTCCACTGTCCCACACCCGAACCCCAAGTGTGTGGTGACCGCGCGGCCACTAGAATGAAGGTATTATAGATGGTGCACATAGGTGTAGGGTTACCTGCCGAGCGCTCCTGCACTCGGACCAGCAGACAATCTTCGCAAAGGCTCCGCCGCCGCGATGCCTTCCACGACGCTCCTCCGGGGCGATCCCACCCTGATAGATATGACGGTCTTTGCACTGGCAGAGAGTGATTCACTGCAGTCACTGGCCAGGATATCCCTCTTCCTGGCTGGACCCTCACTTGTCTGGGTTCTACAGGACCCTGTCCCTGTCTAAGGGGAGTCCCTGTAGTAACAACAAGCTGAGGTGATTGGGGCCTAGCTGGGGCCTAAGGGGGATGTCTAGCCTAGTGTATGAGCCACTTGCTCTCTACACTTACCCACCCTCCCCTGTCTGTGTCCCAGCTTCTTCTGCTTCCTCACTGCAGCACACAACAATGTATCTTTCCTCTCAGGGAAAGCTGTAAGCCTTATTGGCTCCCTGGTGTCAGGTGGCCTTTCTGCCTCTAAGCATTCTGGGGGGCTGTAGTCCTCCATGGCCCTCTTTCCTATTGTGGCCGCGTGCGCGATCTGTAATGGCCGCCGCTACTCTCCGCTGAGCCTGCGCAACATTGTAATGGCCGCCGCATCGCCCTAACTGCACATGCGCGACTGTGGGCCGTCCCTGCGCTACTGAGCGCTTCTGCTGCCACTTCTCCTTTACCAACATGGCCACCGCGTCGCTACTACGCATGCGCGAACCTCCGCGACACAACCAAGATGGCGACGCCCTGCCTCCGATGCCGCCGGGAGCCCCCGCAGCAGCGAGGGAAAGGGGGACCACGGGGGACCCTGTTACACTTATAAATAAAGACATACAATACATACAATACAATACTTATGTATAATAATTCTTTAGCATTGTGTCCTAGAAATACTCCTAATTCTTTATTATCCTTATTGAACACTCTGCCAACCATTGATACATTTCTTTGTTAAATCCTGAATGAGCTGCCCACCCCTTGGGTTTTGTAGTGCTCCCGATCACGTGTACTATTCTGTATTATTGGGGCCCACATGATCCCATAACTTCTTTTCATCATGATAGTTTCATTCAACGTACACCACAATCCTTTATCCATCCATTTTCTCACAGAGCAATTGTGTGTATGTATCTCCTGTGGCCTGTCTCCTTCCAGGTACCAACAAAATCTCCCTGCTCCTAAATTCCATATGGGATTTGACGGTGGGTTGGTTACCCTTACTGTACTTTTATCTTTCTGCCAACACCATTTCCTATATGTAGTGATTCCTGCTGCGCAATGGTAGCCTCTGTCACCGGAGACCAGGGCTCTTTCACAGCATCAAGCACCAGACAGGAACCAGAGATCGAATAAATGGGTCTTTATTTCGGCCGGAGCCAACAGACGCAACACAAAATCCCAACAGAGCTTATACTCACAAATTTCAGCACAATACAGAGGGAATCCCAATCGCTTAGGTGCCACCCTAGGGCAGAGGTCTCCAAACCTGTCCTCAAGAGCCTCCCTCAGGCCAGCTTTTATGGATATCGCTGTTTCAGCACAGGTGGCTCATTCAGTGGCCCAGTCAAGCACTGAGGCACTAATTGAGCCACCGGTGCCGAAACAGGGATATCCATAAAAGCTGTCCTGTGTGCGGCTCTTGAGAACAGGTTTGGAGACCCCTGCCCTAGGCCAAGGCCTCATGGGAAATCCGCCACTTTGTACACATATAATTAGTTGGAAAGACATGGGTTAATTATCACCAAGCTTTCATAAAATAATCTGGGCCATGTTTGCTGAGCGGTACTTAGCCACAACATACCTTACAGCTCATTCATGTTTATTGTCCGTAAGGTGCCTAGTGGCTTAGCACCATTTAGTAAAATATGACCTTCTACCTTATATAAATAAGTTGCATATAATTAGAAGACCTAGTGTCACAGATCATGCAACGGTTGTGTGATATTATAAGACACAAAATCACAATTTCAAGCCTTCTGGCCAAGTCTAGGAATTAATATCACTTTTTTGATAACTTGAAGTTTATTGAGTTGAAGATAAAAGTTCATAACGAAAACAATAAGCGAGTCGTTTTGATTTCCCGCATTGTGCTAAGAAGAGAGAGCACAAAAGACCAATATAGCAAATTTGTCAAAACTGTATTCTAGACACCAGAGCATTTCACAGATATGTTGGAATTCGCTCTGCTCATGAGGTCCCATAGTGTGCTCTAAATGTAGTCAGGGAATTACAAGAGCGGCCAAAAGGAGAGAAAGAAATGTAACGTTTAAAACCAGATATCCAGGAAGTTTGAATCATTATAATTATATATTATATATATATAGGGGTATTACCAGATTGGAGTCCGGTAATTAGAAGACAGCACACCAGGAATGATTTTCAAATACTAGTTTTGTATTGTAGAAAAATACTGGCACCTCAGCCAACGTTTCGGTCTGCAGAGAGCGACCTTCCTCAGGGCGGTGCCTGGTGTGCTGTCTCCTAATTGCTGGACTCCAATCTGGTAATACCCCTATCATTTTCTCATATGGGATTAGCATCCGGATTTTTTGACATACAGTAACTGTGTGCTGGTTGTTGCTTTGCATTATAAATATATATAGATATATATGTAGCATGGTCTCCCTTTGCCCCCCCCCCCACCCCACTTCCGTCTCACTGTGTTATGGCCGTGGGGGCGATCGGGTTTGCCGGCGGCAGACTAACGCATTCAAATTAAAACCCCATAGCATATGTAATATAGATTAATACAAATGTCAAGAGTGAGTATAAATGTATACACACGGAAATATAGTCTTGTATCTGCAACAATGTGTGCGTGTTAATTACAAAGTCTTTAGTCTCTTGAGTACCGACTTGATCAACATATTAATCATCTTCAGCCCTTGTCTCCCCACTGCTGGATGAAGCCTCCCCAATGATCTCCCAGGTTCTGCGGTTACAGCCTCTTCTCCACGTCGCGCCAACAAATGTTCTGATTCATTCTCCCATCTTACTTTTGGTCGTTGTCTTGATCTTTTAATATCCCGGGGAAATTTGAGGCCCAGATTCACCAAGAGATGCTACAGTAAGCTTTAGCATGTCCTCACTCCTGTGTTGAAATCAATGGGAGTTAAGGTTTGCTGAAGTTTGCACCGGCTTCTGTGTTTGTTTTGCACTTCTCTGCACTGTCACATCATGTGGAATATCACTAGGTATAGGCCATCAATGCCCGAGGCTCATCCCTGGCCTATACATAGTGATATCGTCTAGTGATGGCCCCCACATATATGCTCTCCTCATATTCCATGTGTCCTCCTGACTCTGCTCCCTCTGCTTCTTCTCAACGCGACTGTCCCTTTACTTTCTCAGTGCCCCCTTCCCTCCTTACTATGACTGTCTCTTCCCTCTGTCACTGTCTCCTACTCTCCTTACCATGATGGACCCTTTTCCCTTTTCCCTGTGCGCTGCCTCTTTTCCTACAGTATGCCTCTAACCACTGTGACTTTGTTTTCTTTGTCACCTGTGTCTGTCACCTCAGCTTCTCCTCACCATGACAGTCCCTTTTCTCTGTCACTGCGCCTTATCTCTGTCCCCTGCTGTTCTACTAAATGTTCATTGCTGGCCTCCTGGCGACAAACGGCCTGACAATGTTTTCTTAACATTCATTTATCTAAAGGTGGCCAAGTAGGCAGCGTAGCTCCTGCTTCAATGACTAAAGAGCAAGACCTGTGACAGAACATGTTACTCTCTAAATATTTCGTGCACACATTCCCTTTGTCCATCCTGTCATTGTCTTTCCTGTGGGTGTCACTGCTCGTACACCCACTAGTGGCATTATGTAATCATCGCAAAATCAAAACAATATTTGGGCTGTCTCTATTTTTTTTTAAATTAATCATAAATACAGAGCTTCTTATTATGTAGAGATTGACACCCAAGGGCTGACATGCTGGTATGAGGAGCACTGACTTTAAAGCATCTGTTCATGGTGGGATACACCCCTCCAACAGACAATGCACCTAACGTGATTGCACTAGTAACTGTGTGTTACTTCTCTTCTCGCCAGATTAATTAGGGTCTCAAGTCTCCCGGCTTCAAAACGAATGCAAAATAGCAGCACCAGATTTATGCTCTGGCAGAGGTTTATCGATCGTATTATTTTTGTTCTGAATGGAGATTTTTTTTTTTAAATGTTTTTTTTATTGGGAAAGTTTCATGGCTTTGATAAAAAAAGGCAAACATTATGCCACACAGAGGTTATTACATCAATGCTTAATTTTTAGACACATAAGAAAAGAAAAAAAAGAAACATCTTTCCATTTTTCTATTTTCTCATGGACCTGACTGGTAACAAGGTTTTACACTTCACACCTCTCTCCCTTTCTTCCCCCTTTTCTGCAGTACTGTATTGTATTACTCTGTTTGCATCGCTTGATTCTTATATCATTTCTATTTGCTCAATTTATGCTATCCGTACTTCTCCCCCTTTTCTCTCTCTCTCTTTTTTTTTTAAACTATTAACTTTCTAGTCTATGTCAATGACTAAATCTACAAATTCTACGGATTGTGAACTACAAACATGTGTTAAATTAATATTTAAGTTGTTGTGACTGAGGTGCTCTACAAAGGGATTGAGTGACAGTTCATCTCCATCCCATATCAGCAATATATCATCTACGTATTGGTGCCACAGTTTACACTGAGACGCTGCTACATTATGATCCCATACATTATCTGACTCCCGAAATCCTAAAAATTTAATTTGCTAGGCTAGGGGCAAAAGTGGTCCCCATAGCCGTGCCGCACGTTTGGATATAATTATCACCCTCAAATAAAAATAAATTGTACTCTTAAGATAAAGTGAATGCTCTCCAAAATAAAAGATTGTTGAGCTGAGGGTAAAGTGGATAAATAACGATTGACAGCTCTCAGTCCATCACTATGTTTTATGGGTGTATATAATGCTTGGACATCCATAGTGACCAATAGATACGTGTCTGACCAGCTGAATTTGTTTAATATTGTAAGAACAGTAAAAGTGTCTTTTAGATATGCAAGCAATGTGGTAACCAAGTCCTGCAAGTCATCATCTACATATTCCGAAATATGAGAGGTAATAGAGTCAATGTCTGCAATAATGGGCCTGCCAGGCGGGTTTAATGTGCTCTTATGTAACTTAGGAATGTGATAATATGGGGATTTGGGGGCTAGGGAATAACAAAAAGTTAAACTCAGACTGATTGAGAAAGCCCTCTGCTTTTGCCCCATCTCGCATTAATTCGAACTTCTTAATGAAAGGCTCTGATGGATTACTCCTTAGTGAATTGATATCAGAGAGAAGTCTTTGGGCTTCTTTAACATAGACCTCTCTGGCCTGGATAACAATTCCTTCGCCTTTGTCTGCCTGGCGTATGATAAGTTGATAATCCTCCCCTAGAAATTTCCCGTTCTCCGTTGCCTACTATTTATTGTACATTATATTAAGATAAGAGAAGAGTTATTAAATAAAATGTTTGCCTCTGTATTTACCCGGGAGGAATAAATTGCAAAAATACTGCCAGAGGAGGAAGCCACATCCTCTATATTAACGAACAATTTGTTAACTTTCCAGGGAGTAATCTGATTTCCATTATTTGGAGTCAGGAAGGAATTTAATTTTCCCCTTATGAGAGAGCATTGGATGATGTTTCACTGGGTTTTTTTGTTTGCCTTCCTCTGCATCAAAATACTGTAATTACAAATATAGGACATGTATCTGTCGTCTAAATTTAGCACAGATTGAACTTAATGGACATATGTCTTTCTTCAGTCTCATCTGCTATGTCAGCGCTGCGCAATCTTACCAGCGTGCGCCTCCCTCCCTGCTCGCGACCCCCTCCCTTACCTCCTCTCTGGCGTCAAATGACGTCGCGGGGTCACGTGACGTCACTTTGCCATGCCAACGTGACGTCACATGACCCCGCGGTGTCATTTGACGCCGCGTTGCCATGGTGACGCGTCGCTGAAGAGAAGGTAAGTGAAGTTGCAGGGGCCTCACGCGATCCTCCGGCATTAATTTAAATGCCTTGGGGGAAGAGCGCGGGGCCTCTGCAACCGCCCCCGCCCCCCCTGAACAATCGTGCACCCCCCAGTTTGCGCACCCCTGTGCTATGTAACTATGTAATTACATTCAATTATACTATATCATTATATAACATTATATTAGATTTGATTACATTATTTTGTATGTTATGCTATTATATATATATATATTAAAAAAGTGCTTCGTTTTGAATAATACATTTCTTAAATCCGTAGTGCCTTGCATCGTCCATTGCATGCTATTATATTAAACATTATACTATAGTACTGTATATCATTATATGAGATTACATTACATTATTTTGCATGTTATTACATTATATTATTAATTACATTACATTATTTTGTATACTTTGTAAATAAATCTAATTTAGCTAGCCTCTCCTCATAAGTTAGAATGTCCATCCCCTTTATTAATTTGGTGGCTCTTCTCTGCACTCTCTCTAGTTCCATAATGTCTTTTCTTAGGATTGGTGCCCACAATTGTACTCCATATTCAAGGTGTGGTCTTACTAATGCCTTGTAAAGGGGCATAATTATGTTTACTTCCCTTCCATCCATTGCCGTTTGATGCAAGATAAGATCTTGTTTGCCTTTGCAGCTACTGCATGACATTGGGCACTATTGCTAAGCCTGCTGACTACAAGCACTCCTAAATCCTTCTCCATCAAGGATTCCCCCAATATATCTCCATTTAATTTGTAAGTCGCCTTTTTATTCTTGCATCCCAAATGCATAACCTTACATTTATCTGTATTTAACCTCATCTGCCATTTACCACCCACGTTTCCAGTCTCTCCAAGTCCTTCTGAAGAGAAATTACATCCTGCTCTGATTCTATTACCTTACACAATTTAGTATCATCAGCAAAGATGGAGACTTTGCTCTCGATCCCAACCTCAAGGTCATTAATAAACAAGTTAAAAAGCAGGGGTCCCAGTAACGATCCCTGAGGTACTCCACTCACGACTTTAGCCCAAACTGAAAAAGTTCCATTTATGACAACCTTCTGTTGTCTGTCCTTTAACCAGTTTTCAATCCAGGTGCATATATTAATACTGAGTCCAATTTTCTTTATTTTGTACACCAACCTCCTGTGTGAAACCGTATCAAAAGCCTTTGCAAAATCTAAGTAGACCACATCAACTGCATTACCCTGGTCTAAATTCCTACTTACCTCCTCAAAGAAACAAATAAGGTTAGTTTGGCAAGATCTATCCTTCATAAATCCATGCTGACTATTACTAATAATTTTGATTTCCATTAGGTATTCCTGAATATTATACCGTATTAAACCTTCAAGTAGTTTCCCTACTATTGAAGTCAGGCTTACAGGTCTGTAATTTCCCGGTTGTGATCTAGCTCCCTTTTTAAATATAGGCACCACATCTGCTTTACGCCAATCTTGTGGTACTGAGCCTGTGGAAATGGAGTCCTTGAATATTAAATATAATGGTTTGGCTATTACTGAGCTTAACTCCTTGAGAACTCTTGGATGCATGCCATCGGGGCCAGGTGCCTTATTTACTTTAATTTTTTCAAGTCGCTTATGAACTTCTTCCTCAGTTAACCAATTGTTCATTAATATGGAGGTTGTGGCTTCCTCCTGCGGTACTACTATTGGACTTGATTCTTCCCTGGTAAACACAGAGGCAAAGAATATGTTTAATATCTCTGCTTTTTCCTTATCTCCAATAATCTGCGTGCCCATCTCACACTGAAAGGGTCCTATATTTTCTTTTCTCATGTTTTTGTTATTAGGGTACTTAAAGAACTGTTTAGGGTTGACCTTACTTTCTATTGCAATCCTTTTTTCATTATCCATTTTTGCTAATCTGATTGCCCTTTTGCAATTTTTGTTACATTCCTTATAATTCTGATATGATGTCTCCGTCCCTTCTGACTTCAGGAATCTAAACGCCTTCCTCTTCTTGTCAATTTCCTCCCCTACCTGTTTATTTAGCCACATTGGTTTTGACTTATTTCTTTTATACTTATTACCCAAGGGTATACACTGATAAATGTGCTTTTCTAACAATGTTTTAAAGACTGCCCATTTATCTTCTACATTTTCCCTGCAAAAACATCATCCCATTGTATTACTACTAGATTAGACCTCAGTTTATTAAAATCTGCCTTTCTAAAGTTTAAAGTCTTTGTTGAACCCAAGTAATCTGTTTTTTAATAATTTATTTCAAATGTTCCAGGACTTGAATATTTGTTATTACTTCTACATTGTTTGCTATGACCAAATCCAGAACTGCCCCTCTCCTGGTTGGTTCCTCAATAATTTGGGTCATATAATTGTCTTTAAGCACCCCCAAAAACCTGTTTCCATTTGTTGTAACGCTAACCTCATTGCCCCAGTCTATGTCTGGATAATTAAAATCTCCCACTATGCAAACATGACCCAGTTTTGATGCTTTCTCCATTTGCAAAAGTATTTTAGCTTCCTCAATCTCACAGATATTTGGTGGTTTATAGCATATTCCCACAAACATTTTCTTTATACTTTTACCTCCACTGCTAATTTCTATCCACAAGGTCTCTACATTTTCATCAATGCCTTCAAAGACATAATCCCTTTAATAGGTTTTAGATCTGGTTTAACATATAAACATACTCCACCTCCCCTTCTATTTGTTCGTTCCTTCCGAAAAAGAGAATAACCCTCTAAATTAACTGTCCAGTCATGAGTTTCATCCCACCATGTTTCAGTAATGCCTATGATATCATACTGATCCCTTGCAGCTATTAATTCAATCTCCCCCATTTTATCTGTCAGGCTTCTTGCATTAGCAAGCATACATGTAAGTTTTATTTCCGCCTGTACTATTATCTTATCTGCTCCTTCCTTTCTGCTCCCACTTGGTTTAGTCTTTAGAAGTTTTCTAGTATTATCTGTATTTACTATGGGTGTCTCACTGCTTGTCAAACTTGCACTTGCCCTCATTCTACCTCCATACCACCTTGTATCCTCATCTATTCCATTTAGTTCCTTATCTGTTTCATTCCCCTCCCCCCTCCATCCTAGTTTAAAATCTCCTCCAACCTTTTTAGCATTCTCCCCCCTAGCACAGAAGATCCCTCTTCATTGAGGTGCAATCCGTCCCTAGAATATAGATGGCACCTCTCAAAAAAGGAGTCTGGCCACAACTGAGCTCTCCTCATATTCCTTGTGTCCTCCTGACTCTGCTCCCTCTGCTGTAACTGTCCCTTTACTTTCTCAGTGTCCCCTACTCGCTTCACCATGACAATCGCTTCTCTCTGTCACTGTCTCCTACTCTCCTTACCATGATGGACCCTTTTCCCTGTGCGCTGCCTCTTTTCCTACAATATGCCTCTAACCACTGTGACTTTGTTTTTCTTTGTCACCTGTGGCTGTCCCCTCAGCTTCTCCTCACCATGACAGTCCCTTTTCTCTGTCACTGCGCCTTATCTCTGTCCCCTGCTGTTCTGCTAAATTTCATTGCTGGCCTCCTGGTGACAAACGGCTTTACAATGTTTTCTAAACGTTCATTTATCTAAAGGTAGCCAAGTAGGCAGCGTAGCTCCTGCTTCAATGACTAAATAGCAAGACCTGTGACAGAACATGTTACTCTCTAAATATATCGTGCACACATTCCCTATGTCCTTAGTGTCACTTGTCATTCCTGTGGGTGTCACTGCTCGTACACCCACTAGTCGCATTAGGTAATCATCATTAAATGTAAGAATGTCGTTAAGGTGACAATAATATTATTGTCGTAAGCAAATATCCCTTACTCAAACAATAAACCAAGGTTAAAATGGTGACAAAAGTGATATGTACTGTAGTAAAAAATACAGTCCTTGGAAATGGTACAGCTCCTCCATAAATAGACTCTATCCAAGTCTATGAAGTCACAGAGAAAACGAGATCCGGAAGGCAAATATTCTCATGGGCTATGTGGAAAAAAGAACAGCAGAGAAAATATAGCGTAACTCTGTGGAATCACGCCCTACGCATTTCACTCTACGAGCTATAACCCCTGAGGAAGCTCATGGAGTGAAACGCATAGGGCGTGATCAGCGTTTGGAGCGTCGCTGTGCTGTGGAGATTACCGGCTGTGGTTTCCTGTTTATACCTCCGTTTGATGACGCAATACCCGGAAGTGCCGCAGCCGGTAGTATATAGTCTGCATGTGACCCTGAGTGGGCTCAACGCTTACTTTGCATCACTGCTTGTGAGTGTATTACTTTTTAACTCTGTTATATAAAGCAATATTGCATTATTGTTGCTTTTTTCGTTTTATGCCTGGGAATTTTCCCCCCACAATCTGGATATTTCTGAGGGTGCCCTGAATCATCTCTAAATTGGTTACTTGAACCACCACAACGCCCGATTCCCTCACTTAACATGTGAGTGAGATACATTTTCACCTGGTCTATATCAGTTAATGTGATTCCACAGAGTTACAATATGCTTGTAAGCAGATATGCTTTCAAGTAGAAATGTTTCAAGTAGAATATGAAGTTTAAAAAGGAAGGAAGACTATTGAATCACTCACTCATCTCATCTCTCTCTTTCCTCAGGTAAAAACATATTCCAATTGTCTGTCTATCCTGATATCCTCCCCTGCTGTGTATTTAGTTCTATTTAGGTAAAAACATATTCCAATTGTCTGTCTGTAAATTATCCCCCTACTGTCTTAATTTAATTCAGCTTTCACACTTGTGCAAGGCAACACCCACCTTAGAAAAAACATTTGCTTTAACTACCCTCACATGTGCTAATTAAGTTTGTTGTGCCAACCAGGTGACTTTCTAAAAGTATATAAGTAAACTCCTAACAGCCATTGCTGCCAGCAGCCATGCTTTTAAGCAGATATGTTTCAAGTAAAATATGAAGTTTAAAAAGGAAGTTCAAAAAGAAGTGGATAAGTGGACATCACCTACTGCTTCTGATTCCTGCTTTTGATCTACGTTGGAAAAGAGGATATCATCTATCTAAGACTGCACATCTCAACACTTAACTATTGCTGTGATGCCGCCTTTATTTTTTATATTTGCTGCAACCTCACTTATTTTCAAATTATGCACTTCCTTCCACCAGTCTCCTTATGTCTCTAACTCTATTCATATATCTCCATCTCTCCTTTCTTCCCCACTTCTCAGTTCACATGAACTCCTTTCTTACCTGCGTCCTCTGACACCACACAGCTATATCCCCTGCACTAAAACACACCCCTATAAATCATCCTCACACATCCTCTTTCTATCCATGCTTCTCCTCCTTGCTTCTGGGGATATCTCTCCCAATCCTGGTCCCTGCCTTATTTCTACTTGCTCTCGTCCTCGCCTCCCACATACAACTTCTACTCCTTCTGGTGTTAACCCCTCCAACCTCATACCCATCCCCTGCCACCCTCCCTCCTCTCTCCCTTTCTCCTGTGCCCTATGGAATGCTCGCTCCCTCTCTAACAAGTTCCTCTCTGTACATGACTTCTTTCTCTCTCACTCCCTGCTTCTCTTTGCTATAACTGAGACCTGGCTCACTCAGTCTGACTCTGCTCTGGAAGCTGCCCTCTCTTATGGTGGCCTTTCCTTCTCCCACACTCCGCGCCCTGATGGCAGGGGTGGAGGTGTGGGGCTCCTGCTCTCCTCTCTCTGCCGTTACCGAACTCTTCCTATTCCCTCCTCTCTTGCCTTTCCCTCCTTTGAGGTTCACACTGTCCAGATCTTCTCTCCTCTCCCTGTTCATGTGGCGGTCATCTATCGCCCACCTACCTCTACTCATCCCCCTTCTGCCTTTCTCTCTCACTTTGAATCCTGGCTCTCTTTCTTCCTCTCCTCAGACTCCCCTGTTCTTCTCCTTGGGGACTTCAATTGCCACATTGATGACCCCTCTCTCCCTTGGGCTTCCCGCTTTCTTTCTCTAACCTCTTCTTTTGGCCTTCAACAGTGGACTGCAGCCTGCACCCACAAGGATGGCCACAACTTAGACCTGGTTTTCACTAAAAACTTCTCTCTCTCTGATTTCTCCATTTCCCCTTTTCCTCTCTCTGACCATCACCTCATCTCATTCTCTCTATCTCGCTTCTCCCCTTCTCCACCTCCATCTACCCCCCGGTTCTGCAGAAACCTGCGCTCTATTCACTTACCTGACTTTGAGTCCACGTTACACTCCTCCCTCTCCTCTCTAAGCTCTGCTACAGACCCTGACAAACTGGTCAGGAACTACAACTCTGCCTTGTCCTCCTCTCTTGATCTACATGCCCCGCTTTCTCTCTGCCGCACTCACCCTTTTAACCCTAGACCCTGGTTAAATTCCCACACGCGCATGCTGCGTTCCTCCACTCGTTCCTCTGAATGCCTCTGGAGGAAATCTCATACTCTGCAGACTTCCTTCACTACAAATTTATGCTATCCTGGTTCAACTCTGCCCTCTCGCAAGCTAAACAAGCCTACTTTTCTTCACTAATCAACATGCACAAGTCTAACCCACGCCGACTGTTCTCTGTCTTTGATACTCTACTCAAACCACCCTCAGCTGCCTCTCCTTCCTCCATCTCCGCTCAGGACTTTGCTGACTATTTTAAGGAAAAGGTGGAATCCATACGTCAGAACATCCCCTCTGTTTCTTCCTCCCATCCTACACCTCTTCCTAACTCTCCTCCTGCCTTCCTTGACTCTTTTTCCACTCTCAGAGGAGGATGTGTCGCTGTTGATCGCCTCTTCTCCCTCTACCACTTGCCCTCTTGACCCCATTCCCTCCCATCTCCTAAAACCTCTTGCTCCTACTATAATCCCTACGCTCACGCACATTTTAACTCCTCCCTCTGCTCTGGAACCTTTCCATCCTCCTTCAAACATGCAACAGTCATACCATTACTCAAAAACAGCAAGCTTGACCCTACCTGTCTTTCTAACTATCGGCCTGTCTCCCTCCTGCCTTTTGCCTCTAAACTCCTTGAACGTCTTGTATTCGCTCGCTTGCTCCATTTTCTCAACACCTATTCTCTCCTAGACCCTCTACAATCTGGCTTCCGCACTGCTCACTCCACGGAAACAGCCCTCATTAAAATAACTGACGACCTCCATGCTGCCAAAGACAGAGGTCATTACACTCTGCTCATATTACTCGACCTCTCTGCATCATTTGACACCGTGGACCACCCTCTTCTCCTTCACATTCTCCATACTCTTGGCATTCGGAACAAAGCTCTATCCTGGATCTCATCCTACCTCTCCCATCGTACTTTCAGTGTCTCTTCTGCTAATACCTCCTCTTCCTCTATTGATCTCTCTGTGGGGGTACCCCAGGGCTCTGTCGTGGGACCTCTTCTCTTTTCTCTGTATACACTCTCTCTAGGTGACCTAATAACATCTTTTAGGTTTAATTATCACCTCTATGCTGACGACACACAAATATATTTCTCAACACCCGACCTTACACCTGCTGTGCAAACCAAAGTTTCTGAATGTCAATCTGTTATATCATCCTGGATGGCCCTCCGCCGCCTTAAACTCAACATGGCTAAAACAGAGCTCCTCATACTTCCTCCCAAACCTGGCCCTACTACCTCCTTCCACATTACTGTTGGAACTACGATCATTCACCCAGTAGCCCAAGCACGCTGCCTTTGGGTCGCACTTGACTCCTCTCTCACATTTGACCCTCACATTCAAAACATTTCTAAAACCTGTCGCTTTTTCCTCCGCAATATAACAAAGATATGCCCTTTCCTCTGTTGCTCGACTGCTAAAACTCTGACTCAGGCCCTCATTCTCTCCCGTCTTGATTACTGTAACCTCCTGATGTCCGGCCTTCCTGCCTCTCACCTGTCTCCCCTACAATCTATCCTTAATGCTGCTGCCAGAATCACTCTACTCGTTCCTAGATCTGTCTCAGCATCTCCCCTCATGAAATCCCTCTCCTGGCTTCCGATCAAATCCCGCATCTCACACTCCATTCTTCTCCTCACTTTTAAAGCTTTACACTCTTCTGCCCCTCCTTACATCTCAGCCTTAATTTCTCGTTATGCACCATCCCGACTCTTGCGTTCTTCTCAAGGATGTCTTCTTTCTACCCCCTTTGTATCTAAAGCCCTCTCCCGCCTTAAACCTTTTTCATTGACTGCCCCTCACCTCTGGAATGCCCTTCCCCTCAGTACCCGACTAGCACCCTCTCTATCCACCTTTAAGACCCACCTTAAGACACACTTGCTTAAAGAAGCATATGAATAGCACTGTGGCTATTCTGAACACATGGCACATAAAGCTTGGCCCCCTGCAGATGCACTTACCAGAACTCCCTCCTACTGTCTCTGTACGTTCTCCCTACCTACCAATTAGACTGTAAGCTCCTCGGAGCAGGTACTCCTCTTCCTTAATGTCTAAAGCACTTATTCCCATGATCTGTTATTTATATTATCTGTTATTTATTGGTTACCACATGTATTACTGCTGTGAAACGCTATGTACATTATTGGCGCTATATAAATAAAGACATACAATACAATACACTACAATGTTTTCTCTGTTGATTTTTCCCCTCATACCCCTGGAGAATATTTGCGCTCCGGATCTCGTTTTCTCTGTCGTAATCAGATGTAAGCTCCCAGATGTGGCAGAAAGTGCTGCTTTCTGACGCCACCTAAAATGCCAGCCCATCACCCTGCAAAACCCTCTGTGACGGCACCAAAGTGTGTCACTAGGACTCGGGGACCTTCCAGCTCCTAATTTTCATGTTCTTCTGCAAGTCCCTGGCTGGACTGATCATTGAGCAGCACAGTGTGTAAAGCAGGTGGAGAGAATTCCCGTGAAGAGTTTCTAAAGAGGTGGAGAGACATCACAAAGTATAGGCCATCAATGTCCGAGGCTCAACCCTGGCCTATACCTAGTGATATCTTCTAGTGATGGCCACCACTGAGCTCTCCTCATATTCCTTGTGTCCTCCTGACTCTGCTCCCTCTGCTGTAACTGCTCCCTTTGCTTTCTCAGTGTCCCCTACTCGCTTCACCATGACAATCGCTTCTCTCTGTCACTGTCTCCTACTCTCCTTACCATGATGGACCCTTTTCCCTGTGCGCTGCCTCTTTTCCTACAATATGCCTCTAACCACTGTGACTTTGTTTTTCTTTGTCACCTGTGGCTGTCCCCTCAGCTTCTCCTCACCATGACAGTCCCTTTTCTCTGTCACTGCGCCTTATCTCTGTCCCCTGCTGTTCTGCTTCCCAGAACAGAGACGCAGCATTTTGAAGGCAGCACATACACACTGCGCGTTCCTAAACACTTTCACCTTTTGCCCCCCTGGCCAGCCCGCCCCCGCCACTAAAGAATTAGCATTGGTCTTTGTGTTGGGACTTTGCAAATATGGGTGTGCTGGAGTTGTTGTAATAATTGGATCATTAATCTATTGTAGCATGTTCATTTTCGGGGAGTGGGTGAATTTCAGATTGGAAATACAATATAAGAGAGCCTAGCTCAAATCCACACTATTGTACTGTCATTTCTGTGGCAGTATGACCCCGTCAAAACCAGTGCTCTGTGTATCTGTCATCTTAGCGACTGTCCTTGCTCCCCTCAGACATCTCTGCCCTATTATGTCAATTATAAAGCAGCTTTGCAAACTTGCCAAGACATCCTGCCCTCTCCCTGCGTCCCCAAGCATTCCTCACAACCACTTAGATTGTAAGCTCTTCCACGCATCATTTACTGGGATCTGTGTGAACCCTTTTGCCATATGTTGCAAGTCCCTGTGTTAGTGAAACGGATAACGCAATGCATTACTAATTAGCTATATGGCCTGTTCGTATTTGTATTTTAAATCAGATTTGATCATTTAAGTTTCCCAGGATGATGTGGTTTAAGAAGTGCAAACAAATTACACCAATTACCATGTGTGCATCAAATAGCTGCCCCTCCTGTTGTTTCATATAACTATTCCATATCTCGGTTGCAAGGCAAAGCACCTCCATAGATGGAGACCTGTGTTCTCAATAACTCATGTATTGCCCATTTATTGTCAAAAAGCTGTCAAAGAGATTTATCAAATACTCAACTGTGCCGATTGTATGTATTCGTGAGAATATTTATAATAAGTCTTACTCATACGGATTGAGTCTCACTCAGTGGAAAGTAGTCATGATCGGTAAGTGGAAGGCTTACACTCTGAAAGGCAGTATTACTTATTCATAGTGAGTCTCAGAGGTTGAGTCTCACTCATTTGAAGACAGTAACATTCATTATGAGTGAGTTATTGGAAGGCAGTGTCACTCATTAGGAGTGAGTCTCACACTTTGGACACGTTAAAATTGAGTATCACTCATTGAAAGAAGTGTCTCACATTGCATTAGCAGTGAGTGTCTCACTTATTGGTAGGCAGTTTCACTCATTAGAATTGAGTCGTACTCAGAAGGCAACCTTATGATTGAGTCTCAATCATTGTGAGATATTCTCCTTCGGGATTAAGACACTCAGACTTAAGACACTCAGACGCACTCATTGGAAGACACCCTCACTCAGGATTGTGTTTCATTCATTGGGAGACTCTCTCACTCATTGGAAGGAAACCTCAATCAGGATTGTTTCACTCATTGAGAGGCACTCTCACTCAGGATTAAGGCACTCACTCAGAATTGAGTCTCACTCATTGGAAGGCAACCTCACTCACGATTGTTTCACGCATTGGGAAGCACTTTCACTCAGGATTAAGACACTCATTAGCGTTGAGTCTCACACATTGGAAGGCAACCTCACTCATGATTGTTTGACTCATTGGAGGACTCACTCATTCGAGTTGAGTATCACTTATTGGAAGGCAACCCCTCTCATGATTGAGTCTCGCTCACTGTGAGGCACTCTCACTCATTGTGAGGCACTCTCACTCTAAGACATTCCCATTCAACAGTTTAACTTCAGATCTCACTTGTTGAGAAACACTCATTTATATAGATTGTAAGTAATTGCCATGCAGACATGATTAGTGTGAGCCTGTTAATAGCCCCTATTGTTATTGAGTGCTAGGACCTCACTACACTCCAGGCCTCACTCAGATCTAAGCGATGAAAACCTCCCAGGTGGCTGACAGTGCCCTGAACAGACTACCTCCTATATGTACGTTTGTTTATGTCAATAAAGTTCTAATCAATTTGAATGAATAAAAAAAAAAAAGGCCGCCGTCTGGCTCCACGAAAACGAGGTTTGGATTAGTAGCCCCGCCCCAGTCATAAGGGTACGGTGGCTGGGTGGGTTCGAATTGGGCCTTCGCGGCCTCCGTCGCTCCCGGTGCGCGGTTTCCCTGAGCGCTAGAAGAGGCGGCGGGGAGACGGTGAGGGGACCGGGACAGATAACCGAGGGACTTTTATAAGGTGACACAGGGAGCAATAGAGCTATATGATTTCTCAGAAAGTACTACCAACTCCTCTAAGTGGCACATGGGGTCAGTCTGACAAGTGAGCACCTAATTGCATCTGCAGTGGTTTTAAGGAGGGAGTCTCACTCGTTGAGAGCCAGGCGGTCTCCTTAGAAGGGAGTCTCACTCATTGAATGCCAGGCTGTCTCCTTAGAAGGGAGTCTCACTTACTGAGAGCCAGTCTCCTTCATTGAGAGCCAGGCTGCCTCATTACGAGTGTCTTACTCATTGGAAGGCAGGCAGTCTCAGGAGGGAGTCTCACTCACTGAGAGCTATCTCACTAGGTTTCAGATTTCATGATGACAGTCACTCTAGTCTAGGGTTACCAGGTGTCCATTATTGAACCGGACTGCCCAGTATTTGGACACTGTCTAGTAACAAATTAGAGGTAATACTTGACATGTATGTGTATACCGGTATTACCTCTCTGGACATGTATGTGTTTACCGGTATTGCCTCTCTGGACATAGTGACCTTACCGGCTTGGGGGGCTGCAGGATTTTCCCAAGCAGGGAGAAAGCATGGCTGTTACTAGGGGGCTGGGCAGCTTCCTCCATCCTGATTGGCTGCTGCTGAGTAATGCAGCTAATCAGGAAGAGGTGTCAGGAGCCTGGGGGTGGGGCCAAAGAAAGGAAGAAACAGCATGGAGCGGAGAGAGGTGAAAGGGGTGTGTGTGTCTCGAGCGTGTCGCACCTTTCACCATTGTGTCCAGTATTTTTGGAGAAGCCGCCTAGCAACCCTAGATGACACAGTTATCTATGTAGATATGGCTACTGTAAATCTATTGGTTCGCATTGCTATGTGTGACCATCATTACCTTGGAGTGGGGCCCTCAGAGCTCCACTCACTGTACTACGGAAGTTTCTAAAGCTGTGTTGTCCTCTCTGACAGGTCACAATGAGTGACATCCGCCATTCCCTCCTGCGCCGCGATGCTCTCAGCGCTGCTAAGGAGGTTCTCTACCACCTGGATATCTACTTCAGCAGCCAACTGCAGAGCGCCCCAGTGCCGCTGGTAGAAAAGGGACCCATCGAACTGCTCGAAGAGTTTATCTTCCAGGTGCCCAAGGAACGTGGCTCACACCCCAAGGTGACAGAGGCAGCTGGGACTTATAATTCTTATTTTATTCTTCAATAGTGACAGCCAGGCGTACAGTAACTGTACTTAGATGTTTATAAACTTTAGGCGATATTAAAGGGAACATAGGGCAAAATGCATCTCTGATCCAAAAGTGTGTGTGTGTATACACATAATAATATTCAGCCCTGGTCTCCCCACTGCTGGATGAAGGCTCCCCAATGATCTCCCAGGTGCTGCGGTTACAGCCTCTCTTCACGTTACACCAACATATTTTCTTTTATCCTCCTATCTTACTTTTGTTCATTGTCCTGGTCTTTTAATTTCCCTAGGCAAAACAAATATAATATATATATATACGTGTATAATTGCACGTGTGTCTGTGCAGGTATGTGTGGTGTCTATACATATGTATTTTTACGATTCCGCTTCATTCAAAACAAAGTGGATCTGTTCTAAGAAACTGCTCTGTTCCTGTTTTATGGCATAAATATTGATATGACTTCCGAAGCATCTAACCCCCTTTCCACCTCTGCTGTGTGTAGCGCCTCAATGCCATGCAGGAGCTGCAGCTGTTAGAAATACTCTGCAGCTACTTCCAGGAACAAGGCAAGGAGCCCGTCCGGCAGGTCATCTTCTCCTCGCTCTTCAGCCCGCAGGGCAACAAGGCCGATGACCAACGCATGGCACTGCTGGGGAAGTTAACATCCATGGCTGTAGCAGTGTGCAGGATCCCCGTGCTGGAGTGTGCCGCATCTTGGCTCCAGGTAGAGAGCGGGTGTGGGTATGGGGGGTGTAGTGGTCCCCATCATTGAATCCGCATCTAACTGCTTTAGCACCACAGGGGCTGTGTTAGGCAGAGATCAGATGATCGCAGGAGCACTCTTAAAGTCCCACATAGCTTGTGAGGTCTTGCCTTCTTACACACGTTGGTCCAATTAAAAGGCCTTACAACCTGCAAAATAGTGTGGTACTAGTTGTGTCCTGGAGTAGTTTAATAGTCAAAAAGACTAGCAAGAGCTCTTCATAGATGTAATCGTGCGTACAGGGCTTTTGCAACCTTGCACATCCAATCATTTGGGACCTGGGAGATTGGGAAAGCTCTGTACACGTGAACAAGAGACCTGTCTGATCTGGAAAGCTCTGTACACGTGAACAAGAGACCTGTCTGATCTGGAAAGCTCTGTACACGTGAACAAGAAACCTGTCGGATCTGGAAAGCTCTGTACACGTGAACAAGAGACCTGTCAGGTCTGGAAAGCTCTGTACACGTGAACAAGAGACCTGTCGGATCTGGAAAGCTCTGTACACGTGAACAAGAGACCTGTCGAATCTGGAAAGGTCTGTACACTTATTACATCTATTGCCTCGACCCCACTGCTCGCGTCTGTGCGCGCTATGGCGTGCACGGCGAGAACAAGATACGGCCCTCTATGGAGCCGGCCCCAGTCACTGCCTGAGCGCGCCTGCAGAACGCACGATGTTCGATCACATTTACCAAAAGACAAGACTTTTGGCGCGGCGGCCGAGCATTGGCCACGTCACGGCGGCGGTTTAGCCAATGAGGGCGAACCAGCCACGTGACATCATTGCGCGCCTCCCCGTAGCGAGTGATCTGAAGTTCTGCAGAGCGCTTGGATGCTGGGAACGAGCGCCGCCAGGCAGCCGGTCGCGTGCGCGACACACGTACTGGGGCCGTAGCTTAAGACAAACTCTTCATTAAAACTTAGCACAACCTGTGATGATTTTAGTCTGCAAAATGTATCCATTTTATAGCGTATGAACTTCTAATACTGAGTCTAACCACAGGGTCCTTCAAGCCCAGTAATCTGTCTCCTACAGGGGTGGGTTAGTGCAGCGCAGAGTATCAGTTATTCCTTTACTCAAAGAGCTAGCAATTCCAACTTTTTGGTGCCCGTAGGATCCTGACTTGCCCGAAGAGATGAGCTGTGCTCTCCTGCCTCAGTTGTAGGCCTTTCCTCCACCTACAACAATCCCTCCGCTTTTTGGTATAGTAGAAGGTAGCACCACCTGTGAAATGCCATTAAGCCTGCGTTGCGCTCCTCTCTCGCCCCCTGGCAGCGCACACCAGCCGTGTACTGCGTGCGCCTGGCGAAGGCACTGGTGGATGATTACTGCGGCCTGGTTCCCGGCTCCATACAGACCCTGAAGCAGATCTTCAACGTCAGCCCGCGCTTCTGCTGCCAGTTCATCACCGCGGTTACCACCCTGTACGACATGTCTACGGGTGAGTCAGCACCACACAGGGGGTAGTCTACATTAGCTACCGGGTAGCAGGTGAGAGGCTATGATTGACCCCTACTCCCTGCCGGTCCCTGCAAAGGCGGCTGCAGTGGGGGGAATGGGGATGTTCTGGATGTATCTCTGCTACCTCCTACTCCCAGCTCAGAGAGCCGCAGAGATAATGGTTCCTCCCAGACCGTACCTGTCCTGCCTCCTACTCCCAGCTCAGAGAGCCGCAGAGATAATGGTTCCTCCCAGACCGTGCCTCTCCTGCCTCCTACTCCCAGCTCAGAGAGCCGCAGAGATAATGGTTCCTCCCAGACCGTGCCTCTCCTGCCTCCTACTCCCAGCTCAGAGATCGCCGAGGTTTGGTCCTCCCCAGACAGTGCCTCTCTGACCTTGGCCTAACTCCGCGTCGAGTAGCCGCAAGATGGATTGTTCACTCCCAGCCCGTGTCTCTCGTGACCATACTCTACTCCCAGCTCAGAGAGCCGCAGACGATAATGGTTCCTTCCCAGACCCGTACCTCTCCTGCCTCCTACTCCCAGCTCATAGATCCGCAGAGGTATGTTCTCCAGACCGATGCCTCTCCTGCTCCTCTCCCAGCTCAGAGAGCCGCAGAGATAATGGTTCCTCCAGACCGGGGCCTCTCCTCCTGCCTACTCCCACTTCAGAGCCCATAAGTTATGGTTCCTCCCAGACCGGCCTCCGCCTCCTACTCCCAGCTCAGAGAGCCGCAGAGATAATGGGTCCTCCCAGACCGGCCTCTCCTGCCTCACCACTCCACACTCAAGAGCCGCAGAGATAATGGTTCCTCCCAGACCGTACCCTCTCCTGCCTCCTACTCCCAGCACAGAGTAGCGCAGAGATCACGAATGGTTCCCCTCCCAGAACCGTGCCCTCCTGCCTCCTACTCCCAGCTCAGAGAGCCGCGAGGTTATGCAGTGGGCAAAAGCCAACATCCTGGGCCTAGCATGTGCCGTTGTCTGGCTGTTACAGAAGCAAGTTGGGGCTTCATGTTTTTAATTCCCCTGGGAGGGGGGGGGGGGGGGAGAGGTGATCTTCGTATAAAAAAAATAATACAAAGATAAAATAAAGAGTATTAGTGCATAACGTTATTAAATAACTGTTTCGCATAACGGGTAAAGTGGGCACCAAGCGTTAATGTTTTATTTAGCCCATTTTTGGTTTTCTTCTTCTGCGAGAGGCCACTACTCCGTATGGCAATCTCTCACCTCCTCTGGCGTGCTGGGGGGTATGAGTTGGGTGGGAAATAAGACCCCCCCCCCCCCGAGAGCTTACGATTGTCCTTCCCCTTTCAGAGGAGCTGCTTGCCCCTCACGAACTCCCTGGAGATGATTGTGTCCTGGTCTACGAGGACACCTCGGCTCATCCTGTGCCACCTTCCTGAACACCCCCATCAACAGCCACCTGCCCTTGGGGTTCCTGGACTTCTCGCCCCTCAGGCCTCGTCCGCTGGTGCTTGGAGGCCGCGGCCTACCGCGAGCAGAGGCGTCTGGGTGGGCGGGCAGGTGCGGGTGACAGCCAGGGCCTGTACTCCAAGCTGCCCACCTGAGCGTGCTGCAGGTTCTGTAGTGCTCAGTCCCACTGACAAGAAGAACCTGTACGGGAGGCTGGGACTGGTGCTGTTCGAGGCAGCTGTGCCTCTGGGGAAGACTTGAGCCAGCTCTGCGGAAGCTCAACCTCTGATGCTGACCAGAGATGGACTGGCACTGGACCGGCTGGCACAGGCCACTGCAAGTCTCCATGGCCACAGGTCCCTCTCTGCCAGCCTGTGATGAGGGTTTTCATACATGGCTCTGTCACACTGCAGGGTTTCTCTCCGCTATTTGTCACACCGGCACAGCAGCTGTTCTGTCCTCGTATTGTGCGCGGCTCTCTCTCACGGCGGCTGTTCTGTGTACGTATTGGTGCGCGGCTATCTCGCGCTGCTGTTCTGTTACGTGTTGCATGGCTATCTTCACGCGGCTGTTCTGTCTCCCGTCTTCTTTCGCTTGATTTGTAAGGCACAGTTATCCGAAAGCGACACAATCTCTGGACCTTCCCAAACGCCTGCTGCATTTCCCTGTGTCCTCTTCCCTGCATAATAAGTGTTTAAAAATGTAAAGATAAGCCCTCTCCTGGAAAGGTATCGTAACCCCTCCATGTCACTTGCCCCGCTCCCTCACGAGTGTACAGCATTGCGAGGTGTTTCACGAGATTGTGGTTCCCCCCTTAACCTCTCTCCTTTCTACCTCAGATGACCTCAGGACTCTGTGGCGCCCGCTCCCCCATAACAGGAGAGTTGAGGTTAGGGGACTATGATTCCCCCCCCATATAGCTTCGGGTTTTGCTTCATTAATAAATACCCCCACGCGCTCGCCTCTCTGTTTTCCAGTCTGAATAGTTGGTGATTTCACGGACCCTCCAGCCACCACCGTCTCACCGTCTCTGCCCCCGCTATACCGCCCCGACATACACACTCCGCCCCATGCTACTTCGCCTTTGCCGGCGCACCCCCCTGCCCGCCACCTCCCGTGCCCTGCCGGTGCAAATTTTATGTCGGCATGGCATTCCCATAATACCGGCCCATGCGCTGAGTTGACCCTACAACGGTGACTGTAGCCCCCCCGCGCCCCTCTGCGCTGCTTGGGACAGAAACGGTGCAGAGCATTACCCAGAACCCGCGGGAGTGACAGAGCCCAGCGTTGCAGCACCATAACATATCACGGCATACGACAATCAGTAACCCCTTCTGCGCCAGAGGGTGGGCATCGTACACCTGGACCGCAGTGCGGCCTTCCCTGCTTGCAAGCGTGCCCTCTCGGGTATATAGCCGACCTGCATTAACCCCCCCCGACTAGCCAGAAATGAGTGAGATCTGATGTCTTACTAACCCTTTTCCTGCCAGGAGTCAGGGGACTCGCAGAGCAGGACAGCCTGAAGAACACACCCTGTAAAAAGCCTTATGTGCCTCCTCTTATGGAAATCCCTGTTATAAAAGCACAACTTTTTAATAAAGCCGCTCGACTGACCCCTTCCATTGTTTCCCGATCTTACTCCACAGATATCCTTTATTTTCCTAAACGTACCCATCCTATTCACAGATCTCTCCTATACGACAACCGCCCTTGTAAGTATACTGCTTCCAATCCATCAGTTGACGTCTTGGCATTGAAGAAGTCCTGTGGTATTCATCCCTCTGCTGCCAGAAGCGTGCCTGTAACGTGCGATCATGTGTTCAAACCTGCCTGTGGGAGGGTATCGCTTCCATAGCCTAGTCGAGTCTACTGAAGAAATTCCTGGTATCAAACACCCCCTCTTCATGCGACATCCCCTTCGTTGCTAACATGTCCTGTTGAGTGGAGGGGTCTTGTTATAAGAACATAGACCCCTATAGGAGATCCTGCCCTTGCCCAACATACCACATCAGCTCATAGGTACACAATATTCAAAGCTCCTTGTCTCGGGAGGGTCTTCTATAAGAGGTTCTTTCATGATCTGGCTTGCCGCCAAGGGCTTAAAAACATGCTTGTTCCGCGGAGATAGGAAAACCCTGATATAGAAAACCTCTCTCGTAGGGCAATCGTGAAATCAAGTATAAACCGGGGTTCCCCCAGAGCTTGGGCTGATAAGCTCCATGCGGCCGCTGCCAATTGCCTGAGAGATGGGTGATCCCCGCACCATCGTTGGTCTCAGTACCACAAAAAGGGGCACAAGCTTTAGCACGGCATACCCCTCATGGAGGGCGGGAACTGAGGTGTGCTAAAGCTTGTCGCCCCTTTTTGTGGGTCTGGGTCAACGATGGCTGCGGTGTCCTCTAAGATATTCACGGCTTCCTCTTGGAGTGAGGCTGACATTCGTTAATGGATTTTCTCAATGAAATATCTCGGAAACTGCGGGGGTCCACATAGCGAGAGCGCGTCACGGCTCAGGTTTGGGGGACCCCTTGTTTCAAACCAGCGACACGGATTACTGCGCCTTGGACGAGGACGCTGGTTCACGGTTAGGAGCTCGGAATATTTTTCGATAAAATGTAAAAAAATATAACAACTTGGGCAATGATGAGGGAAGAAGATTGTGCTATTATTCTTATTCGTAATATGATCCCATTATATGGCAGTGGAGACCGCAAGGAAAGGAGGAGACCGGTGATAGAGTGTGAGAGGAGGGAGTGTAGTGTGCACAGAGAGGAGGAGACACTAAAGGTAGAGGTGACAGTGAGTCAGGGCATTATGGACGGAGACAGCAAGGAGGGGAGGGAAGGGAGAGTAGTGCACACATCGGGCAGGGGGTTGTGCAAGCTCACTAGCTGTCCCTGGTTGAGTGACATGCCATTTAGCCTATCACAGAGGGATGTGAAGACATCCATAGAGAAATATAAATGACATTAATTAGGACATTAACACCTGTCACTCCCACTGCCATTAAAACCCTCTCTCAATGTTTGCTTGGTGGGTGAGAGGCTACTCAGTGTAACACAAGGGGTAGAGAGATGTGCAGGCTTATTGGCTGTCTTTGGGTAGACGGCCATCTCAGCTATACAGAGAGATTATAGCTATGTACAAAATGCAAATTATGTCTTTATACTAGAACACATATGCGTGAGGTATATATATACTTTAATATATATTATATAATATATACGGAAAAACAAATACTGCGATACCGTTCTGGGTACGGAAATGCATGTTATTTGTGTGAGCTTGTCGGATACACATCTCACACACAATAAAGCATTTTTTAGCCACCGAACGGATCGAGCATTGTTTTTAATTATGAAGCTCGGCTAACACAGTACATGATATTATACTTCAGTATAGTGATACCTTTTTCATTTGGACTACAATTTGTGATACTAGGACAGCTTTCGAGGATTCTCTCTGTCTCTATATAGGTGTGTTGTGTGACTATATAATATTTATTTTCATTATACACAATAAGTCAAACAATAAATTGAAGGCCTTACACCACTGTTGGTCGCGCAGGGTCAACAGTTATCTGGCCTATATGTCACTTCAAATATGCTTCGAAAAAAGTTGGCAAGCGAGCAGTCTGATTCATAAGCACGTCACTCAGAGAGCATCTGATTCATAGCAGTCACTCAGAGAAGCGGTTCTGTTCAGTAGCCTCACTCAGAAACGTCTGTCATAGCAGTACTCAGAGAGGCCGTCTGTTCATTAGCACGTCACTCAGAGGCCGTCTGGCATAGCAGTCACTCAGCACGTCCTGTTATTAATGAGTCACATGCAATTGAAGACATAGGCGGATCTCGACGCATGCGAGCGGAGGGGTTGGATTTGCGTTGCCAAATGGTAGATGATTCGATGGCCTCACGTCTCTTAGTGCAGTTCTGGTCTGCAGCCTACTGCTCGTCTGCGTCCCCACGTGTCGTGGTGGAACCAACGTCACATGGAGATGCGGTCGTGCCGCGCTACCGGGAATGGAAGCTCGCGCCGTGGCGTTTGTGACGGAGCTGTTTGAACCCTAACGAGTTTCCGTAGTGAAGCGGTGACAGCAAAACAACGGGGTGTTGAGCAGTAGCGACACCGGAAGTACCGGGGACACGGCGACGCCGGGAGAACCGAGGGAGAACTGGGGACTCCCTACTGAGTACTTAGCGGAGGGATAAGCGGTAACTTCCGAGCCTACCAATATAACTAGGTCACTGGGACTGGTAACCTCCGGTGGTAACGGGGGTCGCTTAACCGGTACCTGTCCGGGCGCTGGGACCGGTACTTGCCTTGTTCGCTGGGGGGACCGGTAACTCCGGGGTCGCGGAATCCAAACAAAAGACGGGTGAACCGTAACTTCGGGTCGCTGGGACACCGTGGTCACTTCCGGTTTCGCTTGAACCAGATGTAGTTTCCGGGGTCTCTGAACCTGTGGCTAATTCCGGGTGTCGCTGGACCGTTAATTCCGGGGTCCGCTTGGCGCGGTAACTTCCGGGTCCTGGGAGACGCCGAAGGTAACTTCCGGGGTCTCGGGGGGACCCGGTAACTTCCGTGGTCGCGTGTGACCGTAACGCTTTCCGGGGTCGACTTGGACCGGTAACGTTCCGGGTGTCGCCTGGACCAGTTAAAGTTCCGGGGTCTCTGGACTTTAACCAACCTCCTTGGTCCTTAGGGACCAAAAGTTAAACTGCTGGTGTTCAGGGTCGCTGGAAACCGTACCCCCATCGGTTGATCGGTCGCTGGACCGTTAACCCTCTGTGTGTATCGGGGTCAGCTGGGACGGGTAACCTCTGGGTATCGGGTCGATAGTGACCGGTACTCCTGTGTTTCGGCGGTCGCTGGGGAAACCTTAAGTGTATCGGGTCGCTGGGACGTGTACTCTGGTCGGTGTGGGACCTAACTCGTGGTCGCTGGGAAGCCGTGGAACCGTCTGGGGTATCGGGGTCGACTGGGCCCAGGTCAAACCTCTGGGTATCGGGGTCGCTGGGACCGGTTAACCTCTGAGGGTATCAGGGTGTGGAGTTCGGGCGGCCGGTACCCTCTGGGTATCGGGGTCGCTGGGACCGTCACTGCCGGGTCGCTGGGACCGTAACTTGGTTCGGGGCTGCGCTGGGACACGTTACCTTCGGGTCGCTGGGACTCAGGGGTCGCTGGGGGACCTACCCTCGGTATAGGTTCCAGGACGTAAACTGGTGTATCGGGGTCGCTGGGACCGGTAACCTCTGGTGTATCGGGGTCGCTGGGACCGGTAACCTCTGGTGTATCGGGGTCGCTGGGACCGGTAACCTCCGGGGTTCGCTGGAGACCGTAACCTCTGCGGGTATGCGGGTCGCTGGGACCTGTAAATCTGGGGTATCGGCGTTCGCGGACCGTACCTCTGGGGTATCGGGGTCGCTGGGACCGGTAACCTCTGGTGGTCCTGGTGCACCGGTAACACGCTGGGTCGCTTGGGACCGTAACCTCTGGGGGCGCTGGGTACCGGTAAACCTGGTGGGTTAGGGGGTCCTGGACGGTGACCTCTGGGTAATGGGCCCCCTGTCAGTGTTTCTCAGATCACTAAGCTTGCTGTTTTTGTGGCATTTTTCTTTCTGTACTCCAGCTCATGGAAGTCTCTGTAACCAGTGAGGGAGCTCAAGGCTCAGCTTCTATCTGAAATAAGCCGGCCAAGACCAACCTGCTCCGGTTACAAGGTGAGGCCATCCTGACCAAAACAACCATGCCTGTATATCATAATGTACCGAGGTCAGATACTGTTACTCTCCTGTTTTTGGTGACGACGGTGCGCTCATATCTCTGAGTGGGGAGTGAGATATAGGGACTGTGCTTGTCTTGACGAGCGAGACTACCGGGCGCGCGATCTGTTTTCTCGCTGGGTCTGGGCGGATACAGGGGCGCTCGCTTGTCTCGCTGGGGTGGGTGCGGGATACAGGCGCTGCGCTTCTCGCTGGTCTGGGGTGCGGAACAGGGCGCTCGAGCTTGTATCGCTGGTGTCGTGCGGGATACAGGCGCTGCGCTTGTCTCGTCTGTGTGGTCGGGGCGGGATACAGCGGCGCTGCTGCTTGTCTCGCCTGGGCTTGTCTTGGTGCGGGATACATGCTCTGGGGGGTGTCTGCGCTGGGTTGTGTTCGGGGTGCGGATACAGGGCGTCTGCGCTTGTCCGTCGCTGTGTTTGGGTGCGCGGCATTCGCGTGTGACATAATGCTGTCTCGCTGTGTGATCTGGGCGCGGATACAGGGTGCTGCCTTGTCTGCGCGGTGGGGCGAATACAGGGCGTGCGCGGTTGCTCGCGGAGTGCGGGAGTAAGGGTCGATGCGCTTTCTCGCTGGGTGCGGGATACAGGGGATGCGCTTGTCTCGCTGGGTGCGGGATACAGGGCCGCGCTCTTGTCTCGGCTTCTCGCTGAGTGCGGGATACAGGGCGCTGCGCTTGTCTCGTGGGTGCGGGCTACAGGGCTCTGCGCGTTCTCGCTTGTGTGTCTGGTTGCTGGTATACAGGCGCTGCGCTTGTCTCGCTGTGTCGGCGCGGTAATACGGGTGTCTGCTGGCGTTGTATCTGGGCGCGTGGATATCAGGGTGCTGCGCTTGTCTCGCTTGAGTGCGGGATACAGGGCGCGCTCTGTGCCGCTGGGTGCGAGAAAATACAGGTGATGCGCTTGTCTCCGAGGTGCGGGATACAGGGTGATGGCGCTTGTCTCGCTGGGTGCGGATACAGGGCGCTGCGTTGTCTCGCTGAGTGACGGGATACAGGGCGCTGCAGCTGTCTCGCTGGGTGCGGGATACAGGGCGCTGCGCTTGTCTCGCTGGGTGCGGGATACAGGGCGCTGCGCTTGTCTCGCTGGGTGCGGGATACAGGGCGTTGTGCTTGTCTCGCTGGGTGCGGGATACAGGGCGCTGCGCTTGTCTCGCTGTGTGTCTGGGCGCGGGATACAGCGCGCTGCGCTTGTCTCGCTGGGTCGTCGCGGGTAGAACAGGGCGCTGCGCTGTCTCGCTGGGTGCGGGTATACATGCTGCTGCGCTTGTCTCGCTGGGTGCGGGATACAGGGTGATGCGCTTGTCTCGCTGGGTGCGGGATACAGGGTGATGCGCTTGTCTCGCTGGGGTGCGCGGGATACAGGGTGATGAGCTTGTCTCGCTGGGTGGGGGATAGAGGGCGCTGCGCTTGTCTCGCTGGGTGCGAGATACAGGGTGATGCGCTTGTCTCGCTGGGTGCGGATACAGGGTGATGCGCTTGCTCGCTGGGTGCGGGATACAGGGCGCTGGCTTGTCCTCGCTGGGGTGCGGATACGGGCGCTGCGCTTGTCTCCTGGGTGCGGATACAGGCTTGTCTTGTCCTGCTGGTCGGTGGGATACAGGGCGCTGCGCTGTCTCGCTGGGTGCGGGATACAGGGCGCTGCGCTTGTCTCGCTGGGTCGGGCGGTGGCGGGTAACGGTGATGCCTTGTCTCGCTGTGTGTCTGAGCTGAGATCTTCTTGTGTTTGCATATAAGACACCGCTTCTCTTGGCCTGAATACTGGTATCAACTCACGCCCCTCTTTCCCTATCTCATGTGTGAATGAGCGAGGAGGAGCCCCCGCTGCCCTCGCTGACACTGTGCTGCGCTTCCCCTCTGCCATGATGACATAGACAACCGTGAAGGAGCTATGTGCGATTGGTTCCCGATCGAGTGAGTGTGCAGGATGGGGTTTTGCTTGTCGCTGGTCTCACTCCCACGCCTGTCTCTGGGGAGAGGCTGTGTCTGAGCTTAGCCTATGATTTTGTGTCTGCTGCAGGTACCCGGACGTCCTGGTACAGAGACCACCTCCAACAGAAGTTCTTCTCGCTGGCACCCCCACCGTGGCAGATCGAGCCATGATAGTGGCGGAAATACAAAGGCAGGACCAAGGTGCACAAGGAGGTGAGCACCCCGAGGTGGGGGGTAAGGTGTAGCGGCAGCACAGAGAGGAGTTTACATGAGAACCGCATGGAAAACAAAGAGGGCGGGAATGCACCAATTTGCCCAAGAACTACACTCTAGTAAGGGACTTGCAGAGACGCACGGATCGATGTAAATGCCTCATTCTTACTGATCGTGCAGAGACCATGGCGAGTGCTCTCTAGTGATTAGATGTTAGATGCCTGTGAGTTTGCGATGATTGGGTTACGGGCCTCTCTGGCAGGACGGGTAATGGAGGTGTCTGGGTGTTTTTTTTTTGGTTAGGATGGACACTCCTCGCGTCCGGTTTCCCGGGGACGCTCAGGTGGCGTACATCCTAAGCCTCGGCGTGATGAAGGAGTTCAGGAAGCAGGGCATGTGTGGGTACCCCAGCAACGTCCTACCCCGCCCCACAATCGCCCCCAATCGCCCATATATCCCTTTCCAAACTCACCGAAACCGTCGTGTTTCTGCCAATCAACAGGGACGGCTCTTTCCTTTTTAATACCGTAGCATGGCGTGTAAATACAGCTTTTTAGGGGATGTCGTGGCTTGGGGGGGGGGGGGGTCGTCCCCTTCTGACCTGTGACCGCCTCGCTCAGGTGCCCCTGCTGCTGGAGAGCCTGAAGAGTCACATCTCCAGCACGGCTCAGGTATCACTGCAAGGCACTTGTACCCAATCCCGTGCTGAGCACCAACCAGCACGCCATCCGCTTTCTACCGAAGAACCGCCCCTCCGCCAGCACCACTACCTGCCGTCATACTACTCCATCCGCGGGGCTGCAGGACGCGTACCACCACTTGCTGGTACCTCACGTGGGGACACCACCCGCCCTGGACTGTCAAATATCCTTCTCCGGCAGCCCCTCTCCCCCCTGCGGTCTTGTCGCTAACGTCCTCTGTAATCTCCCACCTCCCTCGGTAACATTTCGGCGCCTGGCGCGGTGATCCGTCACTGTGGTGGTGCCAATCGGGGCGCTGGTGGCCCTGAAGCGTCAGTGGGGTTGTCCTGGTGACGGTGTGAACCTGATCCGGTATTCACAGTTGTAGGTTTGTGTCACTGGAGAGTGACCGCCCTTGTTACTGGGAGAGTGACCGCCCTGTGTTATGGGAGAGTCCCGCCCTGTGTTACTGTGGAGAGTGACCGCCCTGTGATTACTGGGAGAGTGACCGTTTTACTGGGAGTGCCGCCCTGTGTTTACTGGGAGAGTGAACCGCCCTGTGTTCACGGGAGTGACGCCCTGTTCATGACGACCGGCCCGTGTCACTGGGAGTGAGGCCCTGTGTACTGGGAGAGTGACCGCCCTGTGTCATGCTGGAGAGGGGACCGCCCTGTTCACTGGGAGAGTGACCGCCCGTGTCCACTGGGAGAGTGACCCCCTGTGTCACTGGGAGAGTGACCCCCCCTGTGTACTGTGTATAGATGACCAGCCCTGTGTAACTGGGAGAGTGACACCGCCCTGTGTGTGTCACTGGGAGAGTGACCGCCCTGTGTTACTGGGAGAGTGACCGCCCTGTGTTACTGGGAGAGTGACCGCCCCTGTGTTACTGGGAGAGTGACCGCCCTGTGTTACTGGAGAGAGTGACCGCCCTGTGTTACTGGGAGAGTGCCGGCCCGATGGTTACTGGGAGAGTGACCGCCCTGTGTTCTGGGAGAGTGACCCAGCCCTTTGTGTAACGTGGAGAGTGAACGGCCCTGTGTTACTGGGAGAGTGACCGCACTTCGGGAGTGCCCTGTGTTACTGGAGCGTACCCGACGACCCTGTTTGTCCTGGGAAGTGACCGGCCCTTTTCAACTGGGATAGTGTACCGCCCTGTGTCCCAACGCTGCATCCAATATGGGAAATGTTGAGTTCGTTACTATGTGTTTTTTCTCTTCTCATAAGTCGTTTTGTTCAATGTTTTGGGCCCGAGCCTGCGGAGCACGTTAAGGACGACGCCATCAGCAGGGTGCTACACTACCACTGTATATACTGTGTCTCTTGTATGTCTTCCACTGCATAGAGCGAAGAGGAAAAACAAAACAGTGATGTAACGAGGGGGGGGGGGGGCTCAACTCCAGTCCTTAAGCCGTGCCAACAGGTCAGGTTTTCAGGATATCCCTGTTTCCGTACAGGGGACTCAATCGGAGGCTGAGTCACCTGTGCTGAAGCTGGGACCGATTGAACCACTTGTGCTGAAGCCGATTGAGCCATCTGTGCTGGGATATCCTGAAAACCTAACCGGTTGTGCGCTCCTGATATAGCCAATAGCATGGGCTGCATGGCGTACGCGGTGCCTACGAGCTTTGCGTGTAGGAGCGCTGTGTGCGAGCTGCAGGGCAGTTACATTTCGAGGGCAGAGCCAAGTAATGGTGCCCCAAGAAAGAGTTGGTCAAGATCATCCACTGAACGTCTTCACAACGACAAATATATGAAGTCCCTTTGGTTGTGACGCGTAGTCTGCGGCGCCGTCATCTTTGTAGACGCTTGTATGGGGAATAGTTCATGAGATCAGCATCGGG
The DNA here is from genome assembly GCA_036426205.1 of Ascaphus truei. Classification (NCBI taxonomy): domain Eukaryota; kingdom Metazoa; phylum Chordata; class Amphibia; order Anura; family Ascaphidae; genus Ascaphus; species Ascaphus truei. The sequence continues at coordinate 1,535,766 of CM071578.1, read as the reverse complement.
ATCGGCTCTCGGGGCCCAAGCAGAAGGATAGGGGCGACCCCTGTAGCCTCTGTGACTGCTGCTCTCTGGGAAAGGCCTCCAGGAATCGGAATCCGTATTCAATAAAGAAAACGTGTGTGTGTGTGTGTGTGTGTGTGTGTGTGTGTGTGTGTGTGTGTGTTTCTATTGGTGAACAATTTGGAAGTTTGTGACCCCTCTTGTCCCTGTTTTCGCCCGTCCCAATGACGGGTCTTGTTGAGCACCTGTAAATGACCAGTTTATTAAGGACGGCTCTCGCGCCAGTGGAGAGGTTACGGGGGCTTTTTGCAGGTGCAGCGGTGTTGGGGCCCACAGATGGGCCACACTGTGACGTGGTTATAGGCTTAACATACGTTGGCCAAAGAATTGAGCTCCATGACCCTTATTTCTGATAAGAAAAACAGATCAGTATTTATATCATTTGTCTCATTGGATGTAGCACTGGGGCTTTCTGTCTTTTGTTATATACTGTACATTGGGTCAGGGGTTCGCCCCCCTGCCTGCTCTCCAACTTGCTCGCGCCCCCCTCCCAAGTCCGGCATCTCTCACGTTGCCATGGCGACGCTGTGTTGGAACACGATGTCACATGACATTTGGCGCTGCGTTGTCACACCGACGCAGGTCGGGTGAAGCCGGAGAGCAGGTAAGAGGCGGTTACAGAAGTTCTGTGCTTCCCCCCGCCAATCAGTTTTAATGTTGTGGGGGAGAGCGTGGGGCCTCTGTAAGCGCGGCGCCTCCCTTACAAAATGGCGTGCCCCCCCCTGATTGCGCACCTCTGCTTTAGGTTACAATCCCAGTAGAACTTCTGACACAAATACACATGGGGTTGTGGGTTAGGGTTGTGAGCTTACAGGGGCTGTGTGTGTTTGTTCATTTCTATTCCCCCCTAAGACTGGCTGCTCCCGCCGTGTCGCTTGTAACGCATTGTTTCACAAACGGCCTGGAGACATTTTCGGGGCGTACACTGCGTTTTCTAGTACAAATGGGCAAAAGGTGCCAAGCTGGGCAGCAAGGAATGAGAATAGGCCGTTGAAACGGGTTGTAAACCACTGATAAATATAGTGAAATCAATCTGAAAAAGTGACAAAAATAATGATCTCTCTTTCTTCCCACACTTACTGCTGCAGCGACGGTGATGTCCACCTTTCTCCTGCGGGAAGACGTCTCTCGGTAGTCTTGGCAAGCCCAAACCCCAGAGCCACCCCTTGCCAAGCTTGTGTGGGTCTAATTGAAACACTGTTTCGGCACAGGTGGCCCAATCGGACCCAGCTTCAGCACAGGTGGCTTGCTCAGTCCCAGCTTCAGCACGGGTGGCTCAATCAGAGACACAGTCAAAGACTGAGCCATCTGTGCTGAAGCTGGGATATCCTGACCGGTTGGGGGGGCTTGAGGACATAGGTGGAGATAATAAAGGTGACCGCCACCTTCCTCCTGTGGGAAGACGTCTCTCAATAGACGGGTCAAGCCCCAGAGCCACTGCTTGCTAAGCTTGTGTAGGTCTAATTGAAACACAGGTCTCTGGCCTCCCCCCCGCCCCCGCCGACATTCATGTGTGTACTCGGACTTGTATTGGGAGACGTCTCCCCGCAGGTGAGAGGCAGCAGTGAGCGTGGGAAGTACGTATACATTTTCCTAGCATTTTATTGGTAAGATTTATTGTGACTATCGGGGCGTTTCTGGGCTGTAACTGCACTATAGCGCCTAAATGTTAACCCCTTAGACCCCACATCCATGTCAGGCATCCCATTGGCCATTATTGTTTGTTTTTCCCTCTTCTTCTCTTTCCATTGGAAGAAATACAAAGGACACAGTATAGCAGTGAGTGTGCAGGACCCGTGGATAGGGCCACACCGTGACGTGGTTGAAGGCTTGAAATGTTTTGGCCAAAGGATTAAATTAAATGACCCATACACTTATGAGAAGAAAAAAACATTGAATAATGAACTCCAATAATTTGTCATATTGGGTGTGCATTGGGCTATCTTTGTCTACATTTACCCGATTGGCACTATCACGGTGTAATGAATAACCTGTATCCCTCTCCTGTCTGCCCATTCGTCTCTCCCCTGCCTGTCCGTCCGTGCCTCTCGCCCGTCTGCGCCTCTCCCCTGCCCGTTCGCGCCACACACTCGCCCGCCTACACCTCACCTGAGCCCTGCCCCTGCCTGTTTGTCCGTGTCTCTCCCCCTGCCTGTTCGGTCCGCGCCCTTCCCCTGCCCGTTTGTCCGGGCCTCCGCCCCCTGTCCACGCCCACGCCTCGCTCATGCCTCTCGCCCATCTGTCAGCCTCTCCTGCCCGACCGTCTGTCCCCCCTCCCCCCCTCCCCCCCCTCCTCCGTCTCCCCCCCTCTGCCTCCTCCCTCCCCCTCCATACCCTGGTTTCTCCTTAACCCCTGTGCACGGATTACCTGCAGCACATCGGCTCTACGCTGGCCGGTCTCAGCCCGTGCTCTCTCCCGCAACGAATTTACCGCCAGGCGCATTCTCTGCTGCGCAGCCTGCTGCCGTGGTCTGGGATCTCCGCTAAGAGTGGGATAGAGTACAGCCGCACCATGTGACCACAGGTACCTCTCCCGCACCGCGTGTCCAACCCATGCGAGCCACTGGTACCCTCAGCCCTGTCGGTGTTACTCTGACCCCCATCCTTTCAGCTCTCTAGTCCTAGAGGTGACCGCCCTTGTACCACAGAACCCATGCATAGCATCAACCCACACCATCCAGTCCTAGAGGTGTCTTCCTCCACCTCCTTACTAGAGATACTGTTCTTTATCTGTCCCTAGCTGCACCAGAGTACTCTTGCTTTGGCCTAGAGGTGACCAGTCACGTCTCTCTCTCTCCACAGGTCTGTGACCCTCAAAATGGCAGCAGGTGCCCTGGGGGTATCCCAACCTGCCCTCCGCCCCAGATCCGCACCTGTCCACCCTCTTCCAGGACGCTGACTGCTGGAAAGATGGCCTCATAGTGTCTCCATGGTGCAGGAAAGATGCTTCTTAACCCTGGCTGCAGCCATGTGTAGGATCAGGCTATAGGGGTTTCATACGGGGTCACCTTTCAAAGCCGCTCTCAGTGGCAAAGTTGGGTCAAAAGTGCACACTCTTCTTGCCCCCAGGAGCTGCTTTGCCTCCATGGATGAGCGCCCCCCCCTAGAAGAACTTGTAACGGGGTCCCGTGCTTTCCCCCCGCGCAACACTCGTTTTTACTGGGACTGGAAGCCCTCGCCGTGTCTCTTGTCCGTACCTCCAGACCCTATTAGGCTGCGGCCAGGGAGCGAGCGTGCTGGCGTCACGCGCTCTGCTCGGCCGAGAGGTTTGTGGCTAGGTACGTACGTGCACGCGGGGGGTGCGGAAATGACATCACGGAGCTGGTTCGCCCTCATTGGGCGAACCGATCCCGTGACGCGCCAGCGAGCGGCAAATTCAAATGTGCTTGCTTCGGCAAGCAGCTAAGCGCTGAGCAGGCGCAGGCACTCGCTCACGCTGGCCACACACATTGCAGCAATGTCTAATATGTATAGTGGTTCCCAGCACACAATAAAGAAAAATCAGACAAAGTGTCAATCTGAAAATGCAACGATATTGGAAAATAACGCAGATACAGAGCCAACCCGAATAAGGTCCTGGAGAGTACATCTCATGGGTTAAAACAAATACGCAAAAAAATGGGCGGGAGAGGTGGAACAAGGGGAATGAAACAATACAAGGACAAAAAAGAGGGGCGGTATGAAACAACATATAATACACGCTGAGGTCAAGGTGATAAAATATAGGGGGGTAACGTTTCGGGGCCTACAATGCACATGAGGCACCTGCACAGAACACTATAAAGCAAATCTGCAATAAGCTGGTAAAGAAAAAATGAAACAATACGAATCCTTCGCTGTTTGTCAGTAATTCTCCGTGGAGGTCCCTGCGGAGAGTGCATGAGAGTTCCTGACAAACAGCGCAGCGAAGGATTCGTATTGTTTCATTTTTTTCTTCCCCAGCTTATTGCAGATTTGCTTCACAGTGTTCTGTGCAGGTGGCTCGTGTGCATTGTGTTGCTCTATCAGATCATAGTATTTCTAAAAGCTATTCCATTAGTCCCTCACTACGTAGGATTTTCTGATCACCTTATTCTGATTATTTGGATGTCATGGTCATGTACCTTTGAATTTCTTCTAATATAGATACTAACTTTGATTCCCCTCTCCCGTCCAATTGTTTGCGTATTTGTTCTAACCCATGAGATGTACTCTCTAGCCCTTATTATGGTTGGCTCTGTATCTGCGTTATTTTCCAATATATCGTTGCAATTTCAGATTGACACTGTCGGATTTTTCTTTATTGTGTGCTGGGAACCACTATACATACTAGTCATTTTCCCTGGGCGTGGGGGGGGGGGGGTCTGAGGTCCCTCCCCGTTCCCCTCCACCATATTATTATTAACATCCATTGTTGTGGAGTGCTACCAAACCCACATACTTATTACAGCCATGTGTTTCATCGCGGCGAGCGTGTGCACCCGCTCAGCTTCACCCTGGACAAGGCCTAAAGCTGAGCTCACGGTGCCTGCTTCGTCCACGCACGCCTCCGCCGCGCACTCCTGCAGCCCAGCAATCTGGGCGCTAGCTGCAGGAGTTGGGTCGCGGCCGATGGGGGGCATGGAGAATGCGTCACGGAGATGGTTTGCCCTTATTGGCTGAACCAGCTCACTTGACGCGACTGCAGCCCGAAATGTCAATTTCTGTTGTGGCGGCAAAATGCCGCATCGTCAACGCTGTACTTTGCCGCCAAGAGTCGTTTCTACATTGGAAAACCTCATACACTATCAGAGTGCCGAACGTGCGCGAAGAATGTACCGTGAGCTCGGCCTTACGCCCACTCCCTGCGCGGCTGATTTTCTCTGACCTGTTAATCCACTTTTACACCATTAAAAGATCCCGCATGACCGTGTAGCGCCCCACACGGGTTGGGACATGGTGGGCCTGCATTTCCAGGCCTCCGTCTGGCAGCCTGGAGCTGCTCATTCTTTTGTGTGGGCCGAAACCCAGCGACTATGTAAGAAAATCCTGCGATGTCTGTGTGCGTGTGACTGCAGCAGGCGCCTATTGCGTTTGTGTGTCACTAACTGTGACCGTGCCCCACACGGTCAAGATTCCTCCCTGATCCTTCTGCTTCTACCAGAACGGCACCAACCTGCCTCCCTCCGAGAGTCCAGGCGAAGTACTGTCCCAGAATCCCACAGAGACGCTGTAGCCTCCCGGATCAGCGATCACCGTGCCGTGTAAACACGAACCCCCTCTACTCCTTAACATCGTCGCTGCTGGAGAGGCATTACGAGGCAGTGAAGGGGTTAACTGGCCACCCTGTGATTACAGGGGTCATGCTGTATTTGGGGGGGAGAGAGAGCACACAGCCCCCCACCCTGCTGCTGCCCCCTGGTCCCCCTCACCCCTTTGTGTATACGGTCTTTGTTTTAATTTTCCCGTACTAAGGCAGCCGTGCCCAGAGCAGCAAGGTTACCCAGGGGGCCCCCAGCAAGAAGTCAGAGAGATAATGTGTTACACACGTGTGTGAGGTATTACACACATATGCACAAACGTGTGTATCATTTTACAAGTGTCCCCTGAGCTGCATTTGCCTTTTAGATCTCAATCATGTCTGTCTCATCCTCCGTTTTCTATTTATGAAAATAAAATGAAGTGTTGTAAAATAATAATGTACTGGATTCATTAAAGATGGCCGCGCCTCCCCCTCTCTCTGGGTGGGGGGGGGGGGGGGGCGGCTGTATGGTTGTTTTGCTGGTTCCTCTTGGAGAGAAGGAATAAGCCATGGTGGGGACACCAGTGTCTAGATATAGTGTGGGGAGGGGAGAGTGCCCTGGGGAGGAAAGTGGGTGATGTAGGGAACAGAGAGTAGCTTGGGGGGGTAGAGTCGTTGACATGGGGGTGAGGGTAAATATGGCCTGGGAAGTGGGTGACATTTGAGATGGGCAGTGTATACGTGGGGGAGCGAGGGAATGGGTGACATGGGGAGTGTTTATGGGGGGGAGTGAAGGAGTGGGTTACATGGGGGGAGGGTAGAGAGTGAGTGAC
>CM071578.1:1482791-1529564 GCA_036426205.1 Ascaphus truei | reverse complement strand
CAAGAGGGGGGGAACAGGACAGTGGACAGGAGGGGGGGGAAGTGGACAGGAAGGGGGGGGAAGTGGACAGGAAGGGGGGGGGAAGTGGACAGGAAGGGGTGGGACAGTGGACAGGAGGGGCGACAGTGGACAGGAGGGGGGACAGTGGACAGGAAGGGGTGGACAGTGGACAGGAGGGGGGGGGGCAGTTGGACGGAGGGGCGGGACAGTGGAAAGGAGGGGGGGAGACGTGGACAGGAGGGGGAGGACAGTGAAGGCAGGGGGAAAGTGGCAGGAGGGGGGGGACAGTGAACAGGGAAGGGGGAGCAGTGGAGAGGAGGGGGGGACCGTGGACAGGAGGAGGGGGGGGGACAGTGGGACAGGAGGGGGGACGTGGACAGGAGGAGGGGGACAGTGGACAGGAGGATGGGGAGGGGACAGTGGACAGGAGGGGGGATTGGGACAGCTGGGGACAGGAGGGGGGGACTGACAGTGGACCCGGAGGGGGGGTCGGGACCCAGGGGACAGGAGCGGGGGGCGGGACAGTGGACGGGAGGGGGGGCGGGGGGGACAGTGGACAGAGGGGGTCGGGGACAGTGGACAGGAGGGGGGTTATGGGACGTGGACAGGAGGGGGAACGGGACCGTGGACAGGAGGGGGAACGGGGACAGTGGACAGGAGGGGGGGACGGGACAGTGGACAGGCGGAGGGGCAGGGGGGACAGGAGGGGGGGGCGACCAGTGGATAGGGAGGGGGGTAGGTGGGGGGGACAGTGGAAAGGAGGGGGGGAAGACAGTGTGGACAGGAGGGGGGAGACGGAGGACAGGAGGGGGGGGGCAGTGGACAAGAGGGGGGAACAGTGGACAGGAGGGGGGGACAGAAGACAGGAGGGGGGGACAGTGGAAAGGAGGGGGGGCGATGACAGTGGACAGGAGGGGGGGAGAGGGACAGGAGGGGGGGCAGTGGACAGGAGGGGGGGATAGTAGACAGGAGGGGGGGAGAAAGTGGACAGAGGAGGGGGACAGTGGACAGGAGGGGGGAGGTGGACAGTGGACAGGAGGGAGGGAGACAGTTGGAAAGGAGGGGGGGGGGCCCAGGGTGGACAAGGAGGGGGGACAGTGGACAGGAGGGGGGAGACAATGGAAGGAGGGGGGACAGTGGACAGGAGGGTGGGGATAGTGGACAGGAGGGGGGACAGTGGACAGGAGGGGACAGTGGAAAGGAGGGGAGGGGACAGTGGACAGGAGGGGGGCAGTGGACAGGAGTGGTGGCAGTGGACAGGAGGGGGACAGTGGAAGGAGGGGGGGAAGTGGAGCCCAGCAGTGGACAGAGGGGGGGGAGACAGGGACAGGAGGGAGGTGAAGTGGAAAGGAGGGGGGGAAAGTGGAAGGAGGGGGGGAGCAGCACAGGCAGTGCAGTGGACAGGAGGGGGGGCAGTGGACAGTGAGACAGGCTGGGGGGGGCAGGGACAGGAGGGGGAAAGTGGAACAGGAGGCGAGGGGGACAGTGGAACAAGGAGGAGGGGACAGGAAGGAGAGGGGGACAGGGGACAGGAGAGGAGGGGGACAGCGGTGGACGGAGGGGGGGGACAGTGGACAGGAGGGGGGACAGTGGAAGGAGGGGGGGACATTGGACAGGGAGGGGGGGCGGGGGCAGTGGACAGGAGGTTGGGGGACAGTGGACAGGAGGGGGGGCAGTGGACAGGAGGGGGAGACAGTGGACAGGAGTGGATGGGGGACAGTGGACAGGAGGGGGTGGGGGACAGTGGACAGGAGGGGGTGGGGGACAGGAGGGGGGGCAGTTGAAAGGAGGGGGGACAGTGGACAGGAGGGGGGGGACACAGTGGACAGGAGGGGGACACAGTGGACAGGAGGGGGGCAGTGGACAGGAGGGGAGGTACAGTGGACAGGAGGGGGGGACAGTGGACAGGAGGGAGGGACAGTGGACAGGAGGGAGGGGGGGCAGTGGACAGGAGGGGGGGGACAGTGGACAGGAGGGGGGGGGGGACAGTGCGACAGGAGGGGGGGAAATTGGAGGGAGTGGACAGGAGGGGGCAGTGCGACAGGAGGGGGGGGACAGGAGGAGGGGGAAGTGGGACAGGAGGGGGACAGTGGACGGGAGGGGGGGCCGGCAGTGGACAGGATGGAGGGGACAGTAGGCAGGGGAGACAGTGGACAGGAGGGGGGGAGGGGACAGTGGAAAGGAGGGGGGGACAGTGGACAGGAGGGGGGAACAGTGGACAGGAGGGGGGACAGTGGACAGGAGGGGGGGCAGTGGACAGGAGGGGGGGCAGTGGACATGAGGGGGCACAGTGGACAGGAGGGGGGCAGTGGACAGTAGGGGGGGGGGACAGTGGACAGGAGGGGACAGTGACAGGAGGGTGGGGACAGTGTAACAAGGGAGGGGGACAGTGGACAGGAGGGGGTGACGACAGGGGACAGTGGACAGGATGGGAGACAACAGTGGAACGGAGGGGGGGGACAGTGGAACCAAGATGGGGGGCGGAAGGGGAAAGGAGGGTAGGGGAAAGTGGACAGGAGGGGGGGACAGTGGACAGGAGGGGGGGAGACAGTGGACAGGAGGGGGGGACAGTGGACAGGAAGGGGGGGGACAGTGGACAGGAGAGGGGATAGTGGACAGGAGGGGGGGATTGTGGACAGGAAGGGGGGCAGTGGACAGGAGGAGGGGGCAGTGGACAGGAGGGGGGGCAGTGGCCAGAAGGGGGGGCAGTGGACAGGAGGGGGGAGCAGTGGACAGGAGGGGGGTAGACAGTGGACAGGAGGGAGGGAGACAGTGGACAGGAGGGGAGACAGTGGACAGGAGGAGGGGACAGTGGACAGGGGGGCGGGACAGTGGACAGGAGGGGGGGCGGGACAGTGGACAGGAGGGGGGGGACAGTGGACAGGAGGGGGGACAGTGGACAGGAGGGGGGGGAGACAGTGGACAGGAGGGGGGAAGGACAATGGACAGGAGGGGTGGGGATAGGGAAGGAGGGGGGGACAGTGGACAGGAGGGGAGGGGACAGTGGACAGGAGGGGGGCAGTGGACAGGAGGGGGGCAGTGGACAGGAGGGGGGACGGACAGTGGAAGGAGGGGGGGACAGTGGACAAGAGGGGGGAAACAGTGGACAGGAGGGAGGGGCAGTGGACAGGAGGGGGGCAGTGGAAAGGAGGGGGGGGGGGGGACAGTGGAAAGGAGGGGGGGGGGACAGTCGAAAGGAGGGGGGGCAGTGGACAGGAGGGGGGGGGACAGTGGAAAGGAGGGAGGGGGGACAGTGGCAGGAGGGAGGGGCCAGTGGATAGGAGGGGGGACAGTGGATAGGGGGAAGGGTGGAGGGGACGGAGGGGGGAGTCAGTGGACAGGAGGCGGGGGGGGGGAAAGTGGGACAGGAGGGGGTGGGGGACAGTGGACAGGACATGGGAGGTGGGGCGAAAGGCGGGGCAGTTGAAAGGAGGGGGGGGACATGGACAGGAGGGGGGAGACAATGGACAGGAGGGGGGGACAGTGGACAGGAGGGTGGGGATAGTGGACAGGAGGGGGGACAGTGGGACAGGAGGGGACAGTGGACAGGAGGGGGGCAGTCGACAGGAGGGGGGGCAGAGGACAGGAGGGGGGACGGGGGACAGTGGAAGAGGGGGGGACGTGGGACCCAAGAGGGGGGGGAGGACAGTGGCAGGAGAGGGGGGGAGAGTGGGACAGGAGGGAGGGGCAGGGAAGTGGACAGGTAGGGGGGCAGTGGACAGGGGGGGGCGACAGTGGACAGGAGGGGGGGAGGGGGGGGGGAGGGGGACAGTGGATGGAGGGGGGGGCAGTGGACAGGAGGGGGGGAGGGAAGGGAGGGACAGTGGACAGGAGGGAGGGGGGACAGTGGACAAGAGGGGGGGGACATTGGACAGGAGGGGGGGGGGGACAGTGGACAGGAGGGGGTGACAGGTGGACGTATGGGGGCCAGGGACAGGAGGGGGGGAGAAAGTGGACAGGGGGGTTTGGGGGACAGTGGACAGAGGGGGTGTGGGGGACAGTGGACAGGAGGGGGTGGGGGACAGTGGACAGTGTAGGGGGTGGGGGACAGGAGGGGGGACAGTTGAAAGGAGGGGGGGACAGTGGACAGGAGGGGGGACACAGTGGACAGGAGGGGGACAACAGTGGACAGGAGGGGGGGCAGTGGACAGGAGGGGAGGGACAGGTGGACAGGAGGGGGCACGGGACAGTTGGACAGGAGGGGGGACATGGACAGGAGGGGGGGGCAGTGGACAGGATGGGGGAAAGTGGACAGGAGGGGGGGCGGCAGTGACAGGAGGGGGGGGGACAGTTGGACGGAAGGGGGGACCGTGGACAGGAGGGGGCGCAGTGGACAGGAGGGGGGGGGGCAGTGGCACAGTGGGACAGTAGGGGGGGGGAAGTGGACAGGGAAGGGGAGGACGTGGACAGGAGGGGGGGGGACAAGGGACCAGAGGGGGGACAGTGGACAGGAGGGGGGGGGGGGGGCTTTTAAAATCTAGGGGGTCCCTCCTCTCCACTCCCCCTGTATGTTTTCTCCGCTCCTCCCACCCCACAAAATGCGCAAGCTCGGTCCCCACCCTTCAGTGTCTGAAACACACACAGTGGCGTCCATCCCCCACACACAACACACCAGTAACACACCACAAACCACACAAATTCATTATCTTCCGGGCACCGCCATTTTAGGCACTCGGCGCCGCAAGCCTGCCCACTGCCTGTTCTCCCGCCAGGGAGGGAGGTGAGTGAGCGCCAGGGAGGTGAGTGAGCGCCGAGGAGGGATGTGACTGAGCGCCGGGGAGGCGAGTGAGCGCCAGGGAGGTGACTGAGCGCCGGGGAGGGAGGGTTGATTTAGGGCCGGGTGAGGAGTGTGAGCTAGCGCCGGGGCAGGGAGGTGACTGAGCGCGGGGTGAGGGAGGTGATGAGCGCCGGGAGGGAGGGACTGGGGAGCAATGGGAGGGAGGTGAGTGAGCACGTGGGAGGGAGGTGAATGAGCGCGGGGAGGAGGTGAGTGAGCGCGAGAGGTAGTGAGCACCGGGGAGGGGAGGGAGGAGGTGAGGGAGAACCAGGGAGTGACTGAGAGCGGGGAGGGAGGTGGGTGAGAGCCGGGGAGGAGGGGAGGGAAAAGGGGAGGGGGAAGCGTGAGCGCCGGGGAGGGAGGTGACTGAGCGCGGGGGAGGGAGCGGGAGGGGGTGAGTGAGCACCTGGGAGGTGAGCGGGGGAGGGAAGGTGAGCGCCAGGAGGGAGGTGACTGAGTGCCGGGGAGGGAGGGGATGTGAGCGCCGGGGAGGGTGGTGACTGAGTTGCCGGGGAGGGAGGGAGGAGGCCCCGGGGGAGGGAGTTGATCGTGTGAGAGCCGGGGACGGAGGAATGAGGGCCAGGGAAGCGGAGGTGAGTGAGCACCGGGGAGGAGGTGTGATTGTGAGCACAAGGAGGGAGGTGAGTGAGCGCCGGGGTAAAGTGGGCATGTCATAATGGTAAATGTAGGGATAGGCTGGCGGTGATCTGTTTAATGTTAAACACAGATATTGTGATGTGGGAATAATAATCGTCAATGAAATTGCCGTTGCTTTAGGTCCTATTCTATAAAGTGAAGTAATAACATAAATGTGAAAATTGGCACAAAAGAGGGATGGATTATGGTATAATGTGAATGTAATGTAAATTGTGTACGTTCGTGTTGCGGCCATTTAGAAATGAAATTTAGTGCGTAGGTGAAGTTACGTGCGTCCATTGTGTACAAAGGAAAGTGCGTTTAGTGACGCACGCATGGTTTTATATATATGATTTGAATATATGTGCTTTTAGCTAGGCAATAAAGGGAGAGGATTTAATCATAAGTTAAGATGAAGTGAAATAATTGAAGATTGGCAAGCGGACATTGTTTAATGTCAATTGTAGGTACATTTGCAATTTGGTGTCGAGCGCCATTTGGAAATGTAATAAGAGTGCGTAGGTGAAGGTACGTGCGGCAATTTGGTAATTAGAATGAAAAGTGCGCACGCCATATTTTAATATATATTTATTGTAATTATGTGTTTTTAGTAAGGCATAAAGGTAGAGTGCAGGGCTACAGGGAGTGTTTCATCGTGCGTGGTTAGTGTCGTCGTTGTGTGGCGGTATGGGGCCAGGTGCGGATAATAAGGAGGCGGTTGTCCGCCATGTGCACAGGGGAGTGTCGCGGTGAATGTTAGTGGCTAAAGGATGCGGGTTCGTCCGGCCATGTGCACAGGGAGTGGTCGCGGGTGAATGTGAGTGGGCTATAGGAGTGCGTTTAGGTGCGGCCAGGGCACAGTTGGAGTAAGCATGAGTGTTTAGCTACAGATGGGAGTACAGCAGGGTGAGTTAAGCAGTGTGTACAACGGGGTGACAGCATGACTGTGAGTTGTGGGATGAACAAGTGTGGTCAGGTGTGTGTGGGTGTGTGTGTGTGTGTGTTGTGTGTGTGTGATGTAAACTAGCAAGACTCAACAGGGGTGCTGTGGGGTTCTGCTGTCATGCAAGGTGTGAGAGTGAAGTAGGTTGTGTGGCAGTGATGTCACTGTACATTTTGGGCCAATTAGCGTCGTGGGCAGGTGTGTTCAAGTGTGGGCGTTACCTCTTGGCCAATGGAGTCGGGGTGGCCACGGACCCCAATCACATCCACAGCAGCTAGTACACAACCTTTCGAATTTTATATGTTAAGATACACTCACCCGCCTGACACCAGAATAGGAATAATAACTTTTAGCACACAGAAAACAGAACACTATATGTTTATTAAATGGGTCTGAGTTTAATATGTATATTATATATATATTTTGTTAATCATATATATGAATGAGGGATTCCGGCCAGACCAGATGGCTACCAGCTTGGTGCCTCTGGGTTCTGTGCGGAGTCCTGACCGGAAGCCTAAGGGATGCCAAGGTGTTAGAACAGGAGGGGTCCTGCAGTTCTGCTGAGTACCGATCCTGCTAACACAAGGCGATCCGGCAACCATGTGCCAGGAAAAAGGACCCAGACTCTGGAGCCGGGGCAGGGGGGGGCTCAGATGCAAAGAGGCAGAGGGTGCAGGTTGGCGCATTTACCCTTGAAAACCTGAGAAAAGGTGCCATCCGGCTTACAATACGGCAAATCGGGTTGGCTGGCAGAGGAATTCCACGCCTGATAGGCTGTAAGGTTTGTGAATGGAAAGTCAGAAACCCATAAGAAACATTGCAGCCAATGAGTAGGCACATTCCAAGCGCCAAACCATCAGCGGCAAATTCAACGATGCGCTGAACTGAATATGAGGCTAGCCGGCTGCAAGGGATTTGGAACTCAGAAAAGTTTCTAAGTTCCGACTTTTGAGTAACGTAAGCGGTTCGCGCCTGGCATGCGCCGAAATCAGTTCCAGGACTTTTGGGGGAGTGAGTAACTACCGGTCATTGGGAAAGTGCTCTAAAAAGGTGATCATTGTGAATTTAGTTCCAGAAACGGATTTATTCGTTTGCTCAGTAAGTGTGTAAACCTTGTAATTGTGTTACATTGTGTGTCTGTCTTTTCGTGAAATAAATTTCCATTTTATTTTACCATCTTCTTTCGTTCAATCAAATGATCCCTGTAATAAAAATGTGTGAAGAAACCTGGTCTCCCGTGACATACGGGCGTCAGGCCAAGGAGTCTATGTCATCTCGAGGACAAACGTCTTAGGCCTAGGAGTCTACACCAGCCCGAGGACACAGGCGTCAGGCCCAGGAGTTTGCGTCAGCCCGAAGACATGCATGTTAGGCCCAGGAATCTGCATCAGCCCGAAGACACAGCATGAGGCCCAGGAGTCTACATCAGCCGGAGGACATGGGCGTCAGGCCCGAGGAGGAACGACAAGGAGTCTACGCCAGGCAAGGGACAACCAGAGGTCTAGCCCAGGCCGAGGACACGCACAGGAGTTCGACGTAGGACCGGAGAGGACAGCCCAGGAGTCTACGTAGGAAGAGGACAACTCAAAGGGGAGTCTACGTCAGCCGAGGACACGCTCGGGAGTCTACGTCAGGCCGAGGACAGCGCCCAGGAGATCTACGCAGGCCGAGGACACGCCCGGATGAGTCTACGACAGGCCGAGGACACGATTCGGGAAGTCTATGTTCAGGCGAGGACACGACCAGAGTCTACGCCAGGGCAGAGGACACGCTGGGAGTATTACGTTCAGGCCGAGGACACGCCCAGGAGTCTACGCCAGGCCGAGGACGCCCAGGAGTCTACGCCAGGCCGAGGGACACGCTCGGGGTGAGTCTACGTCAGGCGAGGACACGCCCAGGAGTCTACGTCAGGAAGAGGACCGAGCGGGGAGTCTACGCGAGCCGAGGACAAGCCCAGGAGTCTACGGCCAGGCCCGAGGACAAGGCCAGGATTACGCAAGGCGAGGAACGCCAGGCGGAAGTCTACGTCAGGCCGAGGACACGCCAGGAGTTCTACGTCAGGCCGAGGAACGCAGGGTCTACGTCAGGCTTGAGGACACGCCCGGGAGACGGAGTCTACTCTAGGCCGAGGACACGCCCAGGAGGTTCTACGCAGGCCAGAGGACACGCCCAGGAGTCTACGCCAGGACGAGGACCGCCCAGGAGTCTACGCCAGGCCGAGGACACGCCCAGGAGTCTACGCCAGGCCGCGAAACGGCCCGGGAGTCTACGCAGGCCGAGGACACGCGGGAGTTACGTTACAGGACGAGGGGACACGCCCAGGAGGCATACATCAGGCCGAGGACCGCCCGGGGTCTACGTCAGGCCGAGAACACGCCCGGGAGTCTACGGCTCAGGCCGAGGACACGCCCGGGAGTCTTACGCCGGCCGAGGACACGCCCATGAGTACGCCAGGCCGAGGACACGCCCAGAGTCTATGTCAGGACGAGGACACGACCAGAGTCTACGCCAGGCCCGAGGACACGCTCGGGAGTCTCGTCAGGCCGCGGGACACGCCCAGGCGTCTACGTCAGGACGAGGACACGCGCGGGAGGTCTACGACAGGCATCTACGCCAGGCCGAGGACACGCCAGGAGTCTACGCCCCAGGCCGGAGGACAGCAGGAGTCTACGTCAGGCGAGGAACACGCCAGGAGTTACGTCAGGCTGAGGGAACGCCCGGGAGTCTACGCAGGCCGAGGACCCGCCCAGGAGTATACAGCCAGGCCGAGGACACGGCCCAGGAGTCACGCCAGGCCGAGGGGCACGCCCGGGAGTCTACATCAGGCCGAGGACACGGCTCGGGAGGTCACGTAAGGCCGAGGACACGGCCGGGCGTTCTAAATTAGGCGAGGACACACCCGGGAGTCTACGTCAGGCCGAGGGCACGCCCGGGGAGTCTACGCTAGGCCGGAGGACACACCCAGGAGGCGACGCCAGGTCGAGGACACGCCGGGAGTCTACGCCAGGCTGAGGACAGGCCAGGGAGTCTCGCCAGGAGAGGACAGGCCCGGGAGTCTACGCCAGGCCGAGGACACACCCGGGAGGTCTCGTCAGGCCGAGGAAACGCCCGGAGTATACGTCAGGCCCGAGGACAGGCACACACAACACATGCACAAAAAAAAAATTCAATTTTAGGAGAAACTTGTAAAAACAGCACTGACAAGGTTTAAAATCAGACTAAAACCCCCAAATGAGCATGGGGTTTAAGAGGAAGGAAAGAAAAGCCACCCATCAGGTGACACCAGATCATCACAGTGGGGGCTGTCAGGCAGGGAGCTGATGTGGGGGGGAGTGTCAGGACAATGAAACAGGGAGGTCCACATCAGGGCCACATGCAGCACCAACAGGGTGGGGTTGGGCCAGGAGGTGGTAGCTTGGAGTAGTGGGTTCAGGCAGGTGCCCCTTAGGAAGGGGGCTCTGTTAGGAGGTCCCAACAATGTGTAGAGCACTGAGATTGTACCTTTACGCTTCAAGAACTCAGGTGTTATTAAAAAATGAGGGTATGGGAGAGGTTGTGGTGCACGGTTATGTGGATTATAGAGATCGGATTATATAGATAAAAGGGATAGCAGGGCAGAGACAAGGAGGGGGCACTCAGGGGGGTGAGAGATCGGACTGGAACACAGTCAACATCCTGGGAGACCACCGAGGGGGTGACTGCGTGTGGTGCAGGAATTCATAGGACTGAGACACGAGATCAACATCCTGGCTAGAGACACAGGGGCGGAGGGTGACTCAGGGCGCGTGAGATTGAGGAATGAGAGGATCAGTGCTGGACACAGATCACATCCTGGAGAGACACCGAGGAAGGGTGACTGGGCGTGAGAGGATTCATGAACGAACTGGGACGGTCACATCCTTGGAGAGACACAAAGGCAGGATGTGATCAGGGGGCAGTTGATGAGATTCAGTGACGGACCACGATCACATACGGAGAGAGGACACGCGAGCGGTGACCTAGGGGGGGTGAGAGATCATGGACTGGACAGGTCACATCTGGCAGAGAGAGACACAGAGGAGGCGTGAATCGGGGGTGAGGATCTATGGACGGAACGGGACAATAACACCTGGAGAGACACAGGAGAGGGTGACTCGGGGGGGTGAAGAGATTCTGGACGACACGCGTACATCCTGGAGAGACACAGAGGGGGTGACTCGGGGGGGTGATGCGGATTCATGGACCTGGAAACCATATCAAAATCCTGGAGGAGACACAGAGGAGGGTGACTCGGGGGGTGAGAGATTCATGGACTGGACACGGTCACATCCTGGAGAGACACAGAGGAGGGTGACTCTGAAGGGTGAGAGATTCATGGACTGGACACGGTCACATCCTGGAGAGACACAGAGGATAATACCAAACTTTAAAAGCACTCAGGTCTTTAGTTGGCTGCACGCTCTCGCATTAGTTCTCTCTCTCACGGAGCGCTCTTCCATGTACTGGAGGTCTCACAGCTGCCTCTTTTCCCCAGGCTGGAGGACATACTGCTGTTTCTCTGCCCTGGTGGTCACCCAAGTGTCCCTGCCTCGGCCCAGGAGCTCACACTCACTGTGTGCTCATAGTGTCTCCACGGGCAGGTTTGGTGTCCCCGGTCCTTGCTCGCTCTTCCATAGCCAGCTGCATGGCCCAGATGCTGAGCGGGCGCATGTATGCCAGGGAGCGGAAGACGTTCTTCTCGCAGTACGCTTCGGGGGTTTGGAAGGACATCCCCAGCCGCTCCCACACTGTGCGGTAACAGCCCTCCGCTGTTGCAAACCCTTCCTGTACCAGGCCCTGCATGGGGGGTGGAGCAGTGTTACATAGGGGAGAGAGAAACACAGAGTGGGGGAGAACGGGGGGGGGGGGGGGAAAGAGACAGACATGGGAGAGGAGAGAGAGAAAAAGAGCGCACGAGAGAAAATACAGAAAAAGGAAAGAAAAGTAAGAAAAAAGGAAAGAAAACTAGACAGGATAAAAGATGGTCGGCCGAGAGATATAAAAACATTCAACCAAACAGCCGAGCATTGTAACCACATAATGCCCAGTGATGTAACAATGAGGCTCTACGGTAGGATGCAGGAAGAAACGCACGACCCTGTAGACAGTGGGAAGAGCAGGGAAAATGTTCCTATTTGAGTTGGTACCTCTTGAATCATAGTTGCAGCAAGTCCATACACGACCCCGATCCACACCTCGTCAGACTGTACGCTGGACGTGTCGATTGTGCCATCTGGACGCATTCCATTCACTGCCCCCATCTGACCACCTGCAAACTGCTGAACATTCAACTCAAAGATGGTTTTGAGGGCGCTGACCACATGTGAGGTGGGGAAAACCTAAAACCCAAAAGAGAGATCTCAAATCAGTCCTTGTCACAGTCGTTACAATAAACACCCATTCTACAGCCCATCGTAACCCAAACTGAGTTAATCAAACCTCAAATCACTGAAATCCAAACCCATAATAATCTCAACCACTGGAAATCCCCGCCTCATGAAACCAGTACTACAATCCTTTAAAATATCCGTCATTGAAAATCCATGGGCCCCTGAAACCAGTACGAGAACCTCAACCCTGAGCAGAACACAGTTTATAATCTCAATCACTTAAATCCTGAAACAAGAACCACAGAACTGATCCCAACCATAAGGTCAACTCGAACGAACATCGAAACCATATAACCTGGTCCCATCACAGCCCCAAAAATGTATCGCCTCTCCAACCCAAAGAGAAGAAGAGATTGGGGAGCAGCACAGAGGTGGGTGGGGCACTGGGAAGAAGAGATTGGGGAGCAGCAAAGAGGCGGGTGGGGCACTGGGAAGAAGAGATTGGGGAGCAGCACAGAGGTGCGTGGGGCACTGGGAAGAAGAGATTGGGGAGCAGCACAGAGGTGCGTGGGGCACTGGGAAGAAGAGATTGGGGAGCAGCACAGAGGCGCGTGGGGCACTGGGAAGAGATTGGGGAGCAGCACAGAGGCGGGTGGGGCATTGGGAAGAAGAGATTGGGGAGCAGCACAGAGGTGGGTGGGGCATTGGGAAGAAGAGATTGGGGAGCAGCACAGAGGTGGGTGGGGCAATGGGAAGAAGAGATTGGGGAGCAGCACAGAGGCGGGTGGGGCACTGGGAAGAAGAGATTGGGGAGCAGCACAGAGGCGGGTGGGGCATTGGGAAGAAGAGAGTGGGGAGCAGCACAGAGGTGGGTGGGGCACTGGGAAGAAGAGATTGGGGAGCAGCACAGAGGGGGCCGTTCGAAACCCTGTGGCGCAATGAAGGTGAGGGCCGGGGCGCCCCGGCTGAGGCGGGATCCCGCCGCCCCGCGCGGCGGGCGCACCGCCGGCCCGTCTCGCCCGCTCCGTCGGGGAGGTGGGCATGAGCGCGCGTGATAGGACCCGAAAGATGGTGAACTATGCCTGGATATAGATTGTTTAAAAAATGCATATTTTTTTTTGAAAAATGCAAATAATAAAGAAAAGAAAACAAAAACCCCGGGGGGCCTCCACGGGCCCCCGGGCCCCAGCCAGATCTCCCTCCCCGCCCCGGCAGAGTTCCACGAGTGCGGGAAAGGATGCCGGGGCGGAAGAAGGGGGGGGGGGAAATTAAACGGATTTCAAATAAAATAAAAAAAAAACTACAGAAAAACGACCAAGTCCCTCAAAGCAGGGGCCCTCTCTCTCTTTTTCCGATCGATCTGGCCTCTCACGTCTGAATGGGGAGGGCCCTTTGCCAACAGGCAAAGTGGTTCCTCCCGACCATCTTGCAGACCCCGGCTCTTGTGGCCGGTCCCCTATCCCGGGTTCCGCCACGGGCGGGGGCGGCGGCGTCGCCCCTCCCCGCCACAGGTGGCGGAGACCCACCTCGGTCCTCGTAGAGGGACCTTCCTCAGTGCACTGCCCCAAGGAAGGTCCCTCTATGTGGACCGAAACATTGGCGGCCCTGTGTTCACAATACACATCTTTTGAATTACTGCTGCGGTGTGCTGTCGTTTTGTCATCAGGATTCTCCTGGTTACTACATGTCTATAATTCTAATACAGGGAATTGATGCCCCCGGGGCCTTGGGCTTATTGAACTCCATGACCTGGGGATCACTATTGACCGCCCCGTCGTTGTTGTGAGGTATCCTCTCCGACGCATGATATGTTATCATCCTTCTGAGTGCATATCCCCCTAAGGTTTGATCTGTATTGTTACATTGTTTATACAATTTCATGCTATGTGGCACGAGCTCCTTATCTTTCTCTTTTAGATCTCGTGGAAGGGGGTCATTCACTTAGACGAGGCAAAGTGATTACGCCTATTTCAGCATGGTTATTGGAAGTTTTCATGTGGTGGACACTATTATATGAAGGACACATGGCTGGACTGGTTTGAACTTTTTCACTGTTTTTATTCATTTTATTTCTATTCTATTAAATATTGATTTATAATATAATAGTGTATATCATATGCACGTTACTAGCACCCTTGTAGTTCATATTGTTTGTATTTCACAACTGCATTCATATTAGAAATGTGTATAGCGCTATTGTTTTTACCTTTTTGTTTGATGTATAGATATATACAGTGGCTTGCAGACTTTTTGTCCTCATACCAATAATGTTACAATTTATTGAATTACAAATAATCTATGCACATTTTTTTTTTTAAACTAACTATTTATATTCAAAGTTACAAAACTGCAGGGATTACACTGAACCCTGTTATATAAGGAGGAGGTCCAATGTCGACAAAGGAAATGTACTGCTTGCATAAGTATTCAGCCCCTCAAGTCAGTACTGTACTTGGTAGAAGCCCCTTTTGCAGCCGTTACTGCTATGAGTCTTTTTGGATAGTTCTCTACTAGCTTTACACAGTAGGATAGTGACATTTGTGCCCATTTTTCAGGGGAGAATTTATCCAGTTCTGATAAGTTTGTTGGGGATCGTCGATGGACGACAATCTTCAAGTCTCGCCATAAATGTTCCATTGGATTCAAGTCAGGACTTTGACTGGGCCACTCAAGAACATTTAAAAAATGGATCACTTATAGCTACAAGTAAAGCCTAGGCATTGTAGACTCATGAATCTTGTTGTAATTAATCATGTAGATAGTATTGTGATCTGGGCGGTTCATTGGCTCTATGAGCAGGTGTAGACCGGTGTATAGTCCCATTGAAGGAGATAAGAAAAAACGGAGTCAGCCCTGGGGTATTTCATGGACTACTGGTAGGGAATTTTTGTCCCTGTTCTGTCCCTAGTATGTTTTTGTTTTGTTAAATATGTAACCTGATAAACCTTTTTTATTTTTCTAACACCCGGTGAGTTGTTTGGTGCTTTTTGTATCTGGACGACGGACCAACCAATCTACAGTGCCTACACTCAAGAACATTAATTGTCTTCTTGTTCAACCACTCCCGTGTGGCTTTGTGCTTCGGGTCCTTGTCCTGCTTAAATGGGAATTTCCTCCCCAGTGTCAGAGTCCTGGCTGAACTCAAACAGGTTTTCCTCAAGGATTCGCCTTTACTTCGCACCATCCACTCTCCCCACTATCCTAACAAGCTACCCAGTCCCTGCTAATGAGAAGCGTCCGATAACATCATGTTGCCACCACCATGCTTGACAGGTGGGATAGTGTTAACTGGGTGATGTGCAGTATCCAGCTTGCCCCAGACATAACGCTTGGAATTTAGACCAAAAAGTAACAAAATTTATTTTTGCAAAAAAGCATACAGATGATACTGCAGCCATGTGGGTAAAGGTTTTGTGGTCAGACAAGACCTTATTGAAAAACTCCAAGTGTGCTGGATCTATTTGCCTGTATGATATACTGTATATAAATATATATATATATATATATATATATATATATATATATATATGTCTGTGTTCAGGAAGAAGACTTGAAGGCAGAGGGCGCTAAGAATCCCTGTAGGTTAAACAGAAGATGTAATTCAAACCTAAACCTGGCTACCTACAACTGCTGGGCTCTCTCCAGCGAAGCAGCGCTGCAACAACTGGAAGACAAACTTGGAAAGATTAAATGGGATGTTGGTGGCAGGGCCGGCTTGATGGCGGTTTCCATCGGTGCAGTCGCACACTTTCCCACAATATTTAAACTGATTGCCGGGGGGAGAGCGCGGGGACTCTGTAACTGTCTCCTTCCTTCTCTCCGGCATCTCCTCCTGCATCTTCTGATAGCGACGACACGTTGACATGACAACGCAACGTCAAATGATGACGTGTTGCCATGACAACGTGATGCCGTGATGTCACATTGCCATGACAACACGACATCCCAGAGATGAGAAACAGAAGGAAATGCCAGAGAGAAGGTAACAAGCCCCGCCAAATTAGAAGCCGGCCCTGATTGTTGGCCTTAGTGAAGTTAGAAGAAAAGGTGAAGGCCTCTTTGAGCTCAAAATCAGACACCTATTATATTACAGAGGTACAGATCATGGAAGAATCAGTGGAGTCGGCTTCATTGTTATCTAGAAATGGAGAAACAACATAATGGACTATGAAAGCTCATCGGAAAGAGCAGCCAGAATCATCATTCAGTTGATAAAGAGATACAGGCTTCAACTAATCCAAGTGTCTGCCCTAACCTCAACTCACGCAGGCAATGAAGTGGAAGACTTCTACCATGAAAGCAACCAACTTAACAACAAAGGAAATTGTCACCTCAAGATCATTATGGGAGATTTCATTTCAAAGATTGGTGCCCATCAGAAATACGAAGCATCAGTCGGTAAGTACGGTTACGGCAACGGGAATGAACGTGGGGACAGATTGGTAGAATTTGCAGAATGTGAAAACTTCTCCATCATTAATTCATTCTTCAAGAAGGGATCCAAATAGAAAATGGACATGGAATGGACCAAGTAGAATCAAAGATTCAATTGACTATATCCTAACTACGAAGAAGTACATAGTTTGAGACTGCACAGTCCTTTACCTGCTTGGCTGGTGTTCGCTCTACTCTGTGGACCTGGAAAAGGCGTTGGACGCAGGGTGTGACGTCAGTCACTAGATGTAACACTTGCCCCAGTATGTTTGGACTTGTCTCAATAGGTGGCAAATTCAGTGTGACGATAGCCTGCCACAGGTATTAGAGAGTTACACAAATCACTGGGTTGAACTGAACGAGTCTTAGATATACTGTAATAAAGTATATTTATTCCTTTGGATAGGTGAACACACGAATAATACAGTAACAAACAAGAAGTACACTTACTTTGGGGTTGGGGAATGAGAAGTATGAAGCATAGCAATTCTCTCGCAATCAGGTAGCATTCAGATGATAAATTGAAGACAAAGGATACAGGGGAACAACAGTTTATAAACCTTTTGTGCCCTATCCTTAACATTGAGTACCGTGGATTGGTTTTCAATGACCTATAGCCAGTCGTTAACGTGGGAACACAATTTGACTCATGCCCCCTGCTAGTTGGTACATGCGCAGTAGAGCTCTGGGGTCTCATTTCTATAACCCCTCCTCTACATCAGGAATGCCAGCTAGTCTACCAGTTTGGGATTCTGGCAGGATATTCTTTGTTTGAGAGGTGTGAAATGGAACACTTGAAGACTGCTCTGGTTTGAGTAATCTCCGCCCTCATGCAAACAGTGGAGGTGACAAAATCCTTTGAAACATACTCAAGTCCTAGACATTGGGTCGCCTTTCTGGCCATATGCTACCCTGGTATGCAAAGGAATTTCCTCTGGGTTTTACCTATACCTTGAAATACAGTATGTTGGATAAAACATGAACATATTAAAATATCCGGTTCCTTTGGGTCCAGCAGGTCCAAACTCCCCAGTTCTCAATGCCGGAACTGGGACACCCTATGGTCCAATTTGCGACTTGATACGACATGGGGAACCGGAGATACACAAATACACTTAAAACCGTTTCACATTTTAATACACAAAACTCCGCTGTAAATTAAATCACGTTTTTTCACTAAATCCCCATTGAAAACAACGGGCTTCGCCGCCATAGACTTTCAATGGCAAACCGCCGCCGTTGGCGGCTATGGGAATCCCCGCCATAGACTTTCAACGGGGCGATGCCGCCGTTGAAGTCAATGGGGTTTTTCCGCCGTAGCCGGTCAACGGGGTTTGGCCGCCATTGGAGTCTATGGGGAAAATCCCGAACTTTCAAGGGGGTCCATACTCCGTCGGGTTGGTCCAAGAGGGTCAAGGATGGTTCCGCAGCGATGCCGGAGCAGTGGCTACAGACACCCCAAACCCTGATCCTCTGGGCCCTCCGGAACCGGAGCTATGGATTACCAAATTTCAGCTTTTTACACTTAGCCGTTTTCCTGAGCTGTTTCTGCCACCGCCATTGGAACCTATGGCGCGGCCCGCTCTTCTCGGTTCGACCCTTATCGGGGGTCCAGGATACGGGGACCCGGTTGTGGTCGAGTGGGGGGAGGTCTAGGGACTAGGGACAGAAAGAATTTTATTCCTATGGGCCCTAGAACTGTTTATTCCCACGCCACTTGTCGTTGAACTTGACTTGTAAGTGATCAAAGCTCTCCTATTGAAATTGTATCCGCTTTGCGGTTAAGCGGTTTGGACGGCAGCCAACCCGTTCCTGGAAAGCTCTCTCGAGGATTTCTCCATTGAAGTCAATGAGCCCATTGACTTTCAATGGGAAACCGCCGCTCTCCCTCTCGGACGCCATCTGCTGGTCTTCTCAGGAACAGGACTCTACAGCAAGATTTGCCATTGAAAGACATGGAGTTCCAATGGCGGCCTATGGGAGCCTGCAAAATGGTGCCTGAAAAGGCAGGAAAGTTACACAAAGGGCTATAATCACTATACAACTATTAACCCTTGTGCTCCCGGATGGATCCAAGTGTGTGTGTGATGCAGACACTGATTAACCAGATATTACAATAAAACAAGGGGGAACAGGGGAATACACATTTACATGTCATAACAGGAGTTAAATCACAGTTCTGGGTCTCAGCCCAGTTAACCCCTTGTCTCCCTGGTGAGGTCAGGGGATGGCCAAATGGGGTGTAACCCCTTTAATCCCGGGCCACCCCCTTTCTCCCTCTACATTCAGTGAAATATATTTAAGCAGGTAAAGTCCCACAATGAGCTAGCAAAGCTCACGAGCAGTAGTTGCTGGATTATTCAGGTAAATGGTGACCCGTAAGTAGGCTCCTCCTACGCGTTTTGCCAATACTGATCAGCAAAGGTAGACCGAGTATCCCTGAAGAAGCCAATTACGTTTGTGAACAATTGGTTATTGGCACATCAGCAGTAACCACATCAATCAGGCAAAGTCTTTGTTTTTATTCATATATATTTTTTTATACACGTACATCATTGCAATATTGTTTATTTGTACATGCTTTAACATTGCCATTTTTTTTTTACTTATAAAGGCATTTTTTGATTCATTGCTTTTTTGCGCCTCTCTCTATTTGTTTTCTCCTTGGGGTTTCAGTATATAAGGGATTGGTTATCGTGATTAGAGAGGCTGCAACTTGTGCATCTGATTGGACAATAGACCATCAGTACAAAGACATTTCCATATAATTGTAACTTTCATTTGGGACCCACATAGTAGTTCCTCATTTTTGGTTCATGTCATTAGACCACCTTGTTGGTTTTCATTTTATATATGTTTTTATTTTATTCACATTTATTTGATGTATTTTGATGTCTATTTGGACCATCTGTACAAACAGTAGGAGTTTCCCATTCCAGGTTTACCCTCACACATTTCTCCCAATCACACTATCCAGGATTGAAAATATCAAGTATTAGCCTTTCTTCTATTTATTTTGTATAAGTATCCTCTTAGTTGGCATCTTAGCGCACCTATTTTTTGCTTGCATTCCTCAAAACTAACAGCAGACGTTTTCAACTGGAGCTGAAAAATCGCTTCAGTTTGCTCAAGATACGCTGAAAGCACAGGGAAAAAAAACCCTGGAGGAATCGCGAACAAAAAATAGGATAAGAAAACATGAAACGAGACCAAGCAGTTAACTGAGGAAACAAGAATTGTAGCAAATAGAAGACGAAAGAACAAAAAATAATTATACAGAGTTGTGCAAGACAATCCGCAAGCAGTAGGAAGAAGCCACCAATGGATGTCCCATACGTTCTACCAGAAGAAGTGGCAAAGGCAATCAAATCCACGAAGAGTGGGAAGGGTCCCGGGGAAGAAGGAATAAAACTGAAATCTCGAAAGAAGCTCGAGAAGAAGTAGAGAAAATCCTTACAAAACTCTTTACATGCTGTTTGAAGAACAGGAAAATTGCATAACAATGGATTAATGCTATAGTTATCCTTATCCACAAGAAACGAGACAAAGGAGACAAAGAAGAACTCAAGGACTACAGACCACAGACCAATTAGTCTACTTCCAATTACTTTCAAGATTTTTACGAAGATACTCTAGTCGGATGCAACATACCCTGGACTTTGCCCAGCCTAGAGAACAAGGGGGATTTCTCAATGAATAAGACACAATGGACCACATCAAAGTTGTACAAGAAGGGATTTCCCGAAGTAATGAATACGATCTACCACTAACTCGGCTTCATAAATTACAAAAAAAACATTTGATTTTGTCCATTTTAAATGCATTAAGAAGCCAAAATGTTGAAGAAGCCTACATTGATATTATAAGGAACATTTACGAGAATGCCACAGCAACCATTAGATTACAGGAAGATACAAGCAAGATAAAGCATTGGCAAAGTTGTGCAATGGGGACACCATGTTACCAAAGCTTTTAACAGCAACGCTTGAAAAATTGTTGAAGATATTGAACCAAGAACTAAAAAGGAATCCAGAAGACCGCCCGTAACAAATCAGAGAACCCGCCAAGCAAGTAAGAATGTGGGCCTCCATATGAATCTCAGCAAGACCAAGGTGATTTTTAACAAATGTCAACTCTACAAAGATCGAAATAAATGGAATAGAACTAGAAGTTGTAAACTATTTAACGTGGCCAGCAAGTATCAATTGATGGATATTCATCAAATTAAAATAGGAAAATTAAGATGGGATGGGGGCATTTGGAAGAAACAAGAAAATCTTTCAAGAGGAAAGTTTTCAACCAGTCTATTCTGCCAGTGCTCACTTATGGATGTGAAACGTGGATCGTTAATGTGGAGATAATTCAGAAGCTTCAGAGAACTCAAAGAAGTATGGATGAAGGTATTACCCGAAGAGATAGGAAGAGGAATGAATGGGTTCGGAAGCAAACATATCTCAAGAAGGAATGACCATAGTTGGAGAAAGATGGTACTCAACTGGATTCCAAGGGATATCAAAATACCAAGACGACGACCAAAAGTAAGATGGAAGTATGAAATAAATAACAAAATTTTGTGAAGCAACATGTAAAAGAGAAGTTTGTAAGCTCAGTACCTTGAAGATTATTGGGGCCTGCAGTGGCTTGACAAGGGATGATGACATACAAACACACAGATGCAGTGTGGACTGACTCTCCCAGCAGTTGATAGCCATGGGAAAATTATCTTACAAATCTACCCCATATTTTGAGTCATTCTGGGGATCTTGGCCTGTGTGACCTTGGGGGCTGACTAGGAAATTCTGTTGGTACCAGGTCGATCAGCATGAGCCTGCACAGGGAAGAGATACACAACTCTATCGGTCTCAATTCATTATCATATCTTAATTTATGACATCCATGTTTCTCAATATTTTATTCCCACAGTGACTCAGGCCGTGTTATAGGGCATTTCTTAAAAATAAAAACATTCACAAAGGCGGCCATATTGCAGAGGCTCCGCAAAATAATTTGCCAATTCTCTGGAATGAAAAACGCGCTGGAGATTTTGACACCGTGTCGTTGAAAAATAAAATAAAAGTGGGTGCCCAAAAGGAAAAAAAAATTCGACCCGTGCAAGTGGACCAGAGGCAATGCGCTGCTGGGTTAACAGAGGCCTTCGGAAAGCTGTAAGACAGGGAGGGCGTCGCAGGTCCGCCTTGCCCAGAGCATTGTAGAAGATGGGTGTCATCTTTTGCGAAGGAGCAGCAGGATATGGTGGGATAATTGATGAGGCAGGGAAATTACTAACCTGAAATGTCTCCCTCTGCGCCATCGGCGTTACAAAATAAACGTACAGACGTTATTGGGATGGACTAAAAAAAAATGTTTCTGGGCGCTAAAAAGAAAGTGCGTCAACACCCTCCGCCACGTTGAACCTGATGCAAACCACAAAACAGCCTTGTTAGCGCAGAATGAAGGTGATATGAATCGACCCAAAAATGTATTTGACGCAGCATGGAGGTTTCCTTATACAGGTCTGTGGTGCTCAACCCCGGTCCTCAAGACACCCCTCTCCCACCAGTAGGTCATGTTTTTTTATAATTGTTTATTTTTCAGCATATTTAGTGGGGTACAGAAAAGAAAAAGGAGAGACAAGGGGATAGGTGCAATAGTCATCTTAGTACATTGCAGTTTCATATAGGTAATGATATTTGTTATTGTGTACTGGGGGAGGGGTGGTCTCCTCCCCTCCAACTCCACCAGGATCAACAGCTCAGGTTTTATGGATATCCCAGCTTCAGAACAGGTGGCTCAATCAGTGGCTCAGTCAAAGACAGAGCCACCTGTGCTGAAGCAGGGATATCCTTAAAACCTGACCTGTTTTGGTGTCTTGAGGACTGGAGCTGAGCAAAATATTATTTTCACAGCATTGCTGTTATAAATAATATCACACTAATAATTGATACTAACACTAGATAAAAAAAAAAAAGAATTGTTTTAATTTAAATTGTATCAGGTATTCAACATGACTCAATGTGTCAACAACCTTTTTAAACAACGAATACTGCGTCATACCTGTATGTATGAAGGTCGCATACCAACCTTCATACATCGGACGCGCACTTTTTGATGTCTGTATGATGTACGATGACTACTTTTTAGCACTAAAATTGACGCACACAATAAGAATTCCGTTAGGATCTCTGTATATAAGAACCTGTATGTTTTATGCCAATGATGTGTGTAATTGAGCGCGTAGGAAGTGCTGGTATCTGCGTCTCTCTGGCGTGTTTCTATCATGTCGTTGGACGTAATGCGTCCTTCTTCTGTGTATGTCAAAATAACCCATCTCCTCCTTGCTTGGGAAGATTTAAGCCCCATTCAACTGAACAAAGATGAAAGAAAGTGGATAGTGGTTTACAGTATCTACCAGGGCAAATAATGGTTTGCCTTAACGCACTGTATCATTTTCTGCTTGCAGTCCCTGTTAGAGGGCTATTAGTCATGATTATTACATTAGACGCCGGTTGTAGACAGAGAGACATATACAACCTCGGGGGGGGGGGGGGAAATAACAGAATGGGATGAATGTCTGCATAATAACACAAAAGGTCAGGAGGTCTCTGTCCCAAGGAGCTTACAATCTAAAGTGGAAAGGAGGGTTGAGTATGTGTCACAGGAGATGATAGTTGGTTAATCTGGAAGTTATCAGATCTCTTCGAAGAAGCGAGATTTTAGGGATGGTTAGTGAGATCGAAAGGTGGGGTGCGGGAGATGTCCTGCAGGGGTGAGAGTGAGAGGAAGAAGCGTATGTCTTAGACAGAGTGTAGAGAACATGCGTGTAGGAGACATCCTGGAGTTGAGTGGAAGGAAGAGGCATATGTCATGGACAGAGTGGAGAGAACGAGCGTGTGGATGTGGGAGACGTCCTGGAGGTGAGTCGGAGGAAGAGGCGTATGTCATGGGTAAAACGTGTGTGGGTGACGTCCTGGAGTTGATTTTGGAAGGAGTAGGTCATGGGCAGAGTGGAGAGGACGAGTGTTGGAGACGTCCTGGAGTTGAGTGGAAGGAAGAGGTGTAGGTCAGTGGAAAGAACGTGTGTGTAGCTGGGGGAGACATCCTGGAGGAAAGAATGGGAGAAAGAGGCTTAGGTTATGGGCAGAGTGAAGAGAACATGTGTGTGTAAGGCTAAGGCCCCGGTCTCTCCGCTGTAACGCGCGCCCGCGATATTGGCGGCGCGTTCAGCCGATTCCCCGGTCTGCAGCTCACTGCAGGAAGAGAGACTGGGGGGGGGGCGTGGCGGGGGAGTGACGGGGGCGCGGCCATGACGTCACCCGGCAGGTTCGCCCTCATTGGCTGAACCGCCGGGGGGCGTGCCTAATCGCTCGACGCGAGTACTGCTCTCAATTCTATTGAGAGCAGGAGCAGCTCGCGCCCCAGCGCTGCGGCCCCTCCTCGCAGCGGGCCCGGTGCATTGTGGGGAGGGCTCGCGTCCGTGCAGCGTCCGCCACAGCGGACGCTGTAGTAGGCAGCGGGGGGCAAGGCCTTAGACATCCTCCCACCTCCAGGACATTCCCTGCACTCACACACACGTTCTCCACTCTGGCCATGACCTAAGCCTTTTCCTTTCACTTGTCTTCAGGGCGTCTCCTGCATCCACATACACGTATATTTATATACCTCCCCAAATCTCAGGCACACACACACACGACAAGATAGATGACAGCCCTCCCTTCTATACACAAATATCAAATATATATACAGCCAGTAGCACATATTACAGCCACCCTCCAAAAAAGTAAGTAAATAGGATTTCTACCAGCAATAAGGCACTCTGAAGTTGGGTTACCATCTGGTAACGTTACCTATCCACTATTGTAAAAATATAATTGTCACATATTAGTTGTGCTTCTGACACACACACGAGGAAAACATTTCTGAGATTAAAACACTCCAAAACTGTACAATGTATGTTATTGTTTAATTGTAAAGCGCCAACATATTCCGCAGTTCGGTACAATGGGGGGGGGGTGTACAGATTGCAATAAATGACATAAACAGAATGACGCACCAAATAAGGGCAGACAAGTGCAAACAGGTACAGAAGGCAATGAGGGCAATAATCCTGAGATTTTACCATCAAGAGGGGATAAGGGGCAATGTTGGAACAAAAGGTAAAGTGTAAGTACCTCTCACCCCTCCTAATACACAGACATCAGGAACATGTACCTCTCACCCCCTCCTAATACACAGACGAGACGGAACATGTTCCGTCTCACCCCCTCCTAATACACAGACTTCAGGTACTCGTACAGTACCTCTCACCCCCTCCTAATACACAGACATCAGGGACACGTACCTCTCACCCCCTTCTAATACACAGACATCATGGACATGTACCTCTCACCCTCCTAATACACAGACATCAGGGACACATACCTCTCACCCCCTCCTAATACACAGACATCAGGGACACATACCTCTCACCCCTCCTAATACATTGACAGGGGATATGTACCTCTCACTCCCTCCTAATACACAGACGGGGATACGCACCTCTCAAACCATCGTAATACACAGTCACCAGGGACACATACTTCTCACCTCATCCTAATACACAGACATCAGGGACACACTCCTCTCACTCCCTTCTAATACACAGCCACCAGGGACACGTACCTCCCGCCTCCTCCTAATACAGAGACATCAGGGACATGTACCTCTCACCTCCTCCTAATTGTAAGGAGTCTGCCCGATCCGTGCCGGGTTGCTGCAGTTCGGGTTTTCCATGTTGCCTGCCCTTTCTCCTCAGTACGGCCATTTTGGTTACTGGCAGCCTGCTAGCTAAGGCTGCAGTTCCCAGTGCCGAGCAAAGTTCTAAGTTTTGCAGCTCCTGTCGGTCTTCGTTGTCACGCCTTTCCTTGTTGCCAGTTTGGATTCCTTTGTTGCTGACCCGGGACCGTGACCCTGACCTTGCTGCTTTCTGCCTGCCCTGGCCTGTTGCCTGGACTTTGCACCACTGCCGCCAGCCCTGACCTCCTGCCTGCTTACTGACTTCGAATACTCTAACAGGACTCTGTCCCTGGGCTCTGGTTGGCTATCCTGCATCCCTACCTCAGCCATGCAGGTCCGCTTCCTGATTGGAGATGAGCACCGTCACATTTTGCTCGGCCAAACATCGACCCCGCTGAGGTAGTGTGAGCCGTATCTCTCCAAGGGAAAATGCTCGGAGATCATGAGAGACACCTCGCCAAGAAAAAAACAACAGGTGGCACTCATTTCAAGCCGACTTCAGGACATTTTTACCCGGCTGGACACACTCCAGCTGGGTTCTACCCCTGCACTGCCCTTACAGGCAGCCTTTCCGGCGCCAGCCCCGTCAACCCCTATGCCCAGGGAACCACGGATCCCGACGCCTCAGCGTTATGGAGGGGAACCTATTGCTTGTAGAGGGTTTCTGAACCAATGCTCAATTCAGTTCGAACTCCAGCCCTCCATGTTCGGCACTCACCAATCCAGGGTAGCCTACGTCATTATCCTACTGACGGATGAGGCCTTGAACAGAAAAAAACAAGAAGAACGCACAACTCATAGTGTAGTAAATAATGTATAGTTAGTGAAAAAGGTGGAGGTAAGAAACGCACGTACTGGACAGATAATACTTAAAAGCATGTCATGCATAAACCAGCATGGTACCATAGGCAGGCAATGTAGCCACACAGATGGACACTGGAGTAAGCTGCTGGCTCAGATGTAGATACGTCTTTTCCTCCAGATGTCGTGCAGACACAGTCCAGGCTCCGGGACAGCAGGGGAAAAGAATCAAAACATCCAGAGGGTCCTGGGAGTAATAAAAGTCACTGGTGAGGTGACCACCGGTAGAGACCTGTAGCGCAGCGGGTGAGCACACACTGATCACCGGTACAGGGCTCGCACGGCGGGGTGAATGGCGGCTCAGATCCACACCTGCACAGGTGAATAGCTAGTTGCTGTTTACTGCAGTTGTGATGTCAGATGACAAAATAGTCCCGAAAGGCACGGGAAAGTCCTTCTCTACTGGCTAGTAACAGAACTTCCCGTATGAGCAGAGGGCAATGCTGCAGGGCGTCACATTCACGCACTAATTAAAGTGCAAGGATAATAACGTCCAAACAAAGCCACTAATTTCTGCACAGATAAAGCAAAACTGCTCAGAAGCCACAACAAGAGATACACTTATAGAAGATGAAACTGGCATAAACATCCAAAAAAACATCCAACGCGTTTCGTAGGAACAAACCTACTTCATCAGGGATCTGTGTGGCTACATTGCCTGTCTATGGTACCATGCTGGTGTATGCATGACATGCTTTTAAGTATTATCTGTCCTGTACGTGCGTTACCTCCACCTTTTTCACTAAATATTACATTATTTACTACACTATGAGGTGTGCGCTCTTCTTGTTTTTTTATCTGTTCCTGGGATGCTGAGCCGTCCCATCTGATCAGCAGCCAGCTCAGTTTATATTTCCATCACTAACGTCATGTATTCTTTTTTGTAGTTGTGACTTTGTTTTCACACTTTTCAGATTTATTATTGATTTGCTATTCACAATTTTTAGTGCGCAATTTTATATCTATCTGGACGAGACCTTGGCCTGGGCTTCCCCTCTGTGGGAGAGAGAATCCCCACTGATCAACGACTCCGTTGCCTTTCTCCAGGCATTTAAAATAGTATTCAATGCCCGCGTGTCCTCCACTTCTCCTTCACTGCTTCGAATCCGACAAGGAACCCGTACCGCAGCCCAGTATGTCATCGAGTTCCGAACCCATACTGGGGAGACGGGCTGGAACAATGAAGCTGTGGTGGCAGCATTTTGGCAGGGGCTTTCTGAGTGTTTAAAGGACGAACTGACTTGCCGGGACATCCCCAAAGATCTGGAGGAAACGATTGCCCTCTGTATCGGAATGGACCTCCGGATACCAGAACAGCAGATCAAACGAGACCGCTTCCCAAAACCCCCAATAATTTGTTCCCCATTTCAACACTCCTCTTACTGCACCTTACCCGGATGAGGAACCGATGCAATTAGGGGATACCAAATTACCTAAGCAGGAGAGAACTAGGAGACGAACCAGGGGGCTGTGCCTGTACTGTGGGCTCAAAGGTCATCTTGTCCGAGACTGTCCTAAATCAGGAAAACCCCAATGCCCAGTGAAGATAGAGTAATATTCTCTGGACATTTCATCTATTTTTCCTTCAGCACAACCTTCACAGCTCCTCGTGCCGGTTTCACTCTCCTGGGGACCAGCCTCTATCTTTACTCAGGCGTTTGTGAATTCTGGAGCCGCAGGAAATTTCATTGACGCGCATTTGCGGAACTCCACTCCTCTCTGCACTAAGGAGATTCCACTAGCGGTAGTGGCCATTGATGGAAGACCCCTGATTACTGGGACCATCACCCACGAGACATCCATTGCTGGTTTCGGTTGGAGTACTTCACAAAGAAACACTTTCTTTTTTTCATTTGCTATCCCTCAACTCCAGTGGTCCTAGGCCTGCCATGGTTGCGGCAAAACAACCCCAAGACCGATTGGACAAGCAGTAAAGAGACAGCCTGGGGACAACATTGCCATGGTTCTTGTCTTCCGGTGTCTCACACCATCTCTGAGGTTCGGCTACCCACAGACACTTTCTCGTCATGCCTTCCAGTTTTCTACCAGGACTTTGCCGATGCATTCGACAAAAAGCAGGCAGAGGGGTTACCACCACACCGACCTTATGATTGTGCCATCGATCTGCTCCCATGGACCATCCCTCCTCGAGGTCGCACTTACCCCCTTTCAGAACCAGAAACCACGGCAATGTGGGAATACAGTTCGGAGAACCTCAAGCGAGGGTTTATTCGCAAATTAAGTTCCCCCGCTGGTGCGGGTTTCTTCTTCGTTTCCAAAAAGGACACCTCTCAGGCCATGTATTGATTATAGAGTCCTAAATAAAATCACTGTAAAACAATCGGTATTCTCTACCTCTCACCCCTGAACTTTTTGATCACTTACGCAAGGCTACGATCTTCACCAAACTGGATCTTCTACAAGCTTACAATTTAATTAGGATCAGAGAAGGTGATGAGTGGAAGATGGCCATTAATACCCGTGACGGCAACTACGAATACTTGGTCATGCCATTCGGGTTATGCAACGCATCGGCCGTAGTTCAACATTTCATGAATAAGATTTTCCAGGACCTACTTGATCAATTTCTCATGGTATATCTGAACGATATCCTTATTTTTTTCCCTTTTTGTCAAGCTCGAGAAGTGTCAGTTTGAACAGAAGAAGATTTCCTTCCTTGGATACTTCATCTACTCCCTTGGATTTGAGATGGATCATGCAAAGTATCGGCAGTGCTGGATTGGCCCCTGCCGATAGGCCTCAAACCAAATCAACGATTTCTTGGGTTTGCCAACTACTAAAGACGTTTCATCAGAAACTTCTCCAAGGTAGTTGCGTTCATTACGGATCTTACTAAGAAAGGGGCGAATCCCAAGATATGGCCCTCTGAGGCTCTTCTGGCTTTTGAGAAATTCAAGTCCGCCTTTTCTTCCGCACCTGTACTGATCCATCTAGATCTTACAAAACCCTTCGTGCTTGAAGTGGACGCATCTGATCTGGCAGACGGAGCCGTTCTTTCTCAAAGGAAGGATTTTCATGGGAAACTCCACCCCTGTGCCTTCTTTTCTAAAAAAAAAAAAAATTCTGCGGCAGAAAGGAATTATGATGTTGGAAATTGGGAACTACTGGTTATGAAAATGGCTCCAGAAAAATTGAGACATTTATTGAGGGGACAACTTCTCCCATCACAATCCCGACGGACCACAAGAACCTTGAATACATTGAAGGAGCAAAGAGACTCGGGACACGTCAGGCGAGGTGGGCTCTCTTCTTCACTCGGTTCAACTTTGTGATCACTTAGCGTCCATGGTCTAAGAATGTCAAAGCAGATGCACTATCTAGGCAATTCTCTCCAGATGACACCAAGGAGATAGAGCAGGGGCCCATCATTCCATTTTCTCAGATCATCTCTGCAGTTTGATCTTCACTTCTGCAACAGATTTCACAGGCTCAGGGAGAGGATCCCAGGTCAACGTCCACTCGTTCGTCCAAACTATTTGTCTCCCCCCAATTTCGAAGTGAGGTGTTGCAATGGGGTCCTAACTCCAAGACGGCTGGTCAACGAAGAGTCAGGAAGACATGTGATTTCCTTGAATGGATCTTTTGATGGCCAGAGATCCACAAAGACGTGAAGGAGTTTTTGGCAGCCTGCGTTGTATGCGCCCAGACAGTGCCAAGGACCCTGTGGGTTGCTCCAGCTCTTGCCAGTCCCCATCCGCCCGTGAACCCACCTATCCATGAATTTTATTGTGGAGCTGCCTCCCTCCAGGGGTATGACTACTATACTGGTAGTAGTTGGTCGATTTACATGACAAGCCCATTTTGTTCCTCTCAGGAAGCTACCCACAGCCTCTGAACTATCGGAGATCTTTATTAAGGAGATATTCCACCTCCTTGAAGTCCCGACGGATATAGTCTCGGACCACAGATCCCAATTAATCTCCAGATTTTGGAAGGCCTTCTGCCAAAGAATGGGTATCTCCCTGCATTTCTCTTCCTCCTATCATCCCCAGTCCAATGGACTCACGGAATGGGCCAACCAGTCCTTCGAACAATTCCTCCGTTGTTTTGTTTCTGAGCTACAGGATGACTGGTTTGACCTGCCCCCGTGGGCTGAGTTTTCCCGCAATTCCATGAAGCATGATTCAACACTGGAATCGCCATTCTTCTGTGCCTATGGGTACCCTCCTGCTGCCCTTCTTCCTGCCAGACCTCTCCCCGGAGTTCCTGCAGTGGAAGACAAATCCAAGAACTCCAATTACTTTGGAAGAGGATCCAGCCCAATCTGGTCAAAGCCGCCCACCAGCAAAAGATCCAGGTGGATAAACGTCGATGACCACCTCCCCCGTTTCAAGTGGGAGATCAGGTTTGGCTGGCTACAAGGAATATCCGGATGAAACTGCCCTCCTCCAAACTCTGTCCCAAATTCATTGGTCCGTACAAGATCCTGAACCAGGTCAACCCGGTGGCGTTTAAATTGGAATTCCCGGCTAGTTTGAAGATGAC
The DNA here is from genome assembly GCA_036426205.1 of Ascaphus truei. Lineage (NCBI taxonomy): Eukaryota > Metazoa > Chordata > Amphibia > Anura > Ascaphidae > Ascaphus > Ascaphus truei. The sequence goes on along the minus strand of CM071578.1, from coordinate 1,499,284 downwards.
CTCGGCTCGCTGCCCGGGGTGGGTTCCATGTCTCTCCCCTGCCCGGGGGTCAATCGTTTGTCCAGAACACTTTCTCTTCTCCTAGTCTCCCTCCTCTTAGACCAGTCTTGGTGGATGGCCAGGTGGAGTTTGAAGTGTACCAGATACTACATTTCTGAAGATCCTGTGGCGGACTACAGTACTTGGTCCAGTGGAAGGGATATAGCCCTGAGGAGAACTCATGGATGAAGTCCAGGAAGGTCAATGCCCCCAACCTAGTCTGGACATTTCATCGCTAAGCCGGCTTAGATCGCCCGGAGGTCGCACCTGAAGGGAGTGGTACTGTAAGGATTCTGCCCGATCCATGCCAGGGTTTGCTGCAGTTCGGGTGTTCCAGCTTGCCTGTCCTTTCTCCTCAGTTCGGCCATTTTGGTTACTGGCAGCCTGCTAGCTAAGGCTGCAGTTCCCAGTGGGAGTCGCCGAGCAAAATTCTAAGTTTTTCAGCGCCTGTCAGTCTTCGCTGTAATGCCTTTCCCTGTGCCTGTTTGGATTCCATTGTTGCTGACCCCCAACTGTGACCCCGACCTCGCTGCTTTCTGCCTGCTCTGACCTTTTGCCCGTCGCCTGGACTTTGCACCACTGCCACCTGCCCTGACCTTTTGCTTTTTCCCTGGACTTTGCACCACTGCCGCCTGCCCTGACCTCCTGCCCTGACCTCCTGCCTGCTTACCGACTACGGATACTCTAACAGGACTCTTCTCTGGGCTCTGGTCGGTTATTCTGCATCCCTGCATCAGCCCTGCGGGTCCACTTCCAGATTGGAGACGAGCACCGTCACACTAATACAGAGACATCAAGGACATGTATCTCTCACCTCCTCTTAATACAGAGACATCAGGGACATGTACCTCTCACCTCCTCCTAATCCAGCGATATCATAACACGCTATGCGATATAATGTAACCGTCCCTGCCTGGCTCCTGGGGAGTTTAAATCGGTGTGCACGGTGTGGCTACACAGCATGGGTTACCTTAACTCAGGGGGCTGGGCGATGAGGTAGCAAGGATGAATAGTAATGGGTGCCAGAACTTTTGTAATACAAGTCTTTTATTCGGGTTCCCAGATACGGGGACCGTTCCCAAACTAAAGAAGTACTTCTTTTTAACCAACATACAGGATTTCTGTTGCTTCCATTAGTGCCCACACTTAAAGCTGCAGTTCAATCTTTTTTTTATTTTTATTTTTAAATTAATTTTTTTACTTCAATAGTTTCATGTGGGCAATCTCTAATTACCTAAAGAACTGTATAGCTGCAGGTCAATTCGTTCTCCATGTATTGATCGGCGAAATTTGGTGACATAATTAGTGAAGGGAATTTATTTATATATAGCCATTAATGTACATAGCGCTCCAAAGCGCCCACAGCAGTTAGCTTAAACTTCCATAGTCAGGAGACGGCGGCGGCTACTTAGCTTTTTCGTTGAACAAACACTAGGACAAAAGCCGTTTTAGTAGTCCCTGCCACTTATGGCCCCCCGAAACCCCCCCCCCCAAACCCCGCCCCTTCCCCTGCCCTTCCTTTGGTCCCCCCCCGCCCTCCCTGCCCCTCCCTGCCCTTTGGCCCCCCCCGACCCTCCCTGCCCTTTGCCCCCTCCGCCCCCACCGCCCCTAAACCCTGCCCTTTGGCCCCCACCCCCCCCCGACCCTTAACTGGCCCTTTGGCCCCCCGCTGCTCCTCCCTGCCCTTTGGCCCCCCCCGTCGAAAACCCCCCGCCCCTCTCTGCCCTTTGGTTGGCCGTCCTGCCTTTGGCCCTGTATTGTTACATCTCTTGCGTGTTATTATATCTATGATCATGTCTCCTGATCTAGATCGCCTCTGCGTGTTATTATACCCTGATCTGCGTGTTGTTATTATACCGCTCTGCGTGTCTATTATTCCGCTATGCCCGTGCTATTATATCGCCTTGCCGTGTTATCTATACCGCCTCTGCAGTGCTTATTCATATCGATCCGCGCTGTTATATATATCTCTCTGACATAGTTATCTACATTCGCCTCTGCATGTATTATATCTCTGCCTGTGTTTATTATATCACCCGGCCTGATTATTATACGACTCTCTGCCCACGTGTTATCTATACCACTCTGCGTGTTATTAATACCGCTCTGCGTGGAATTAATCGCTCTTGCTACGGTGTTCATTATATCGCTCTGGTGTTTATATCCTCACGCTTCTGCCGTTGTTATTATACGATCTGAAGTGTTTATCTATACCGCTGACGTGTGAGTGTATACGCTCTGAGTGTTATTCATCGCCTCTGACGCGCGACGTTTATATAATATGCGTAGCCTGTATTATATCGCCTTGGTGGTATTATAGCTCTGCGTGTTATTTTTTAACGCCTCTGCGTGTTATATTCTACCGCTCTGACGCATGTGCTTAGTTATATCGCCTCTGACGGCGCTTTGTTATTATATCTCTCTATTGCCTTGTATTATACTGCTGCCGTGTTTTGTTATATATACCGAACTCTGCGGGTTTTATATCGCTACTGCGTGTTATTATACCGTCTGCCGTGTGTTATTATTCACGCTACTGCGTTGTATTATATCGCTCTGCCCGTGTTTATCTTACTACGCTCTGCGTGTTATGATATCGCTCTGACCCGTGTTATTATATCTCTCTGATGTATTACATCGCTCTGCATGTTATTATATATCGGCCACGTGTTATTATATCACCTATGCCCGGTTCATCTATATCGCTCTGAGTGTTATCTATACCACTCTGCGTGTCACTATCTATACCGTATCTGCGGTCGTTCTATTTATCAGCGCTCTAGTGTTATTATATCAGCCTGCAGTGCTTATTATACAGCCTTGCGATGTGTTGTTATTATACCGCTCTGCGTGTTTATTATACCGCTCTGCCGTGTGTATATAACGCTCTGACGTGTTATTACATCGCTCTCTGCAGTGTATTATTATCTCATGCGTGTTTCATATCGCTCTAAGGGGTATTTATACAGCTTGAGCTCGCTCTAGTTATTCCGCTCTGCGTGTCTATTATAACGACTCTGCGGCGTTATTTATCGTCTTGACGATCGTTATTATATCGCTCTGGCGTGTTATTATAGCGATCTGCTCATCGCGCCCTGTTATTATACCGATCTGCGTTGCTGTTTCTATCCTTACAGCTCTTGCAGTGTGTTATTATAGCGCTACATGCGTGTTATCTATTCGACTCTGGTGCTTGCTTATTTATATAGCTCTGCGTGTTATTATACTCTCTGCTTTGTTCACAGCATTATCTGCTATGCGCTGTTATTATACCGCTCTGCACGTTGTTGTTCTATTATAGTCGAATATGAAGGATTTGTATTATAAGATTGCGGTGTTATTCTATCGATCTGCGTTTTGATCGCACTATCTCGTATGAGTGTAGCGACATGATAGATCGGAACGTGTGAGAGATAGACGATAGAGCGGGCAGGTAGAAGAGAGGGGGAGAGAGATAGCGAGCACGCAGCGGTGGGTTGGTAAGAACAGCTTTCCCACCCCCCCCACCTCCTCGCGTGTTATTTATAACGCTCTGGAAATTAATTATATGCCTGCGTGTTCTTATATGCTCATGCGTGTCTATTTATATCGACTCTGTACATATTATTATATCCGCTCTGCCGTGTTCATTATATAGCTCTCCGTGTAGTTTATCAATATCGTCCTCTGCCGTGTATGTATACGCTCTCGCAGTGTTATTATACCGCTCTGTGTGTTATTTATACACCACACGCTGAGTGTTTTATATCCCGCTCTGGGCCTGTTATTATCATCGCTTGCCGCTATAGTTATTATATCTATCTGCCTTGTATTATACTGCTCTGACGCGGTTATGTATACCGCCTCTGCCGTGTATTCTAACACTCTGACGTGTTTGTTATTATATTCGCTCTGCTTGTGTTCTTAATACCGGCTCTGCGTGTTATTTTATCCTGTCTGCGTGCTTATTATATCTCTCTGCGTGTTCTATCTATCGCCTCATGCCGTTGTTTGGCATTATATCGCTTCTGCCGCTATTTATTCTTAACGCTCTGTTTATATTATTATATCGTCCTGTCGGTCCTGTATTATAACGCTCGGCTATATTATTATATCGCTCTAGCGGGTTTATAATCGCTCTTGCGTAGTCATTATATCGCTCTGCCAATTATATACGTCTGCGTGTTATTTTTTATGTAAACCCCTCCTAAGGGGATTACCTAGAGGGTTCAGGAGCCTGGTATCGGGCTGCCCAACCTGCTGTTGTGCCATAGGGCGGATCAGCGACATCACAAAGAGATCTCATATAGGGAATCGGGGGACAAGGTTTACGCAGGAGGTTGGAGGTTAGGTTCCTTGAGGATAACAGGAGGGGAAGCCAGAGGCGAAGGCGAAGATGCTCATAAGTAATAACCCGCAAGCCCGTTATTTGTTGTGTTGAACGAAGATAAGCACCAGTGCCCCCGACTGTTGGAATACCCAGATCATGAAAGCAGATGAAATTCTACAGATCTAAAGAACGGGAATTCACGAAAGCCACGCACACAGGCGGCCCTCTAGGCGGAATCTGAAAAGAACGGGATCCCGTCACGAGTGTCAGCGGGTCCTCTAATAACCGCAGGAGGCCCGCATTTCATATGCATCATAGACGCACGGTCTGACAGTGGCGAGGCCGTCCCATGAAGGATAATCCGAGTACTCGGACCATATCGCTAAGGACCCCCCTTGTCTTTCATCTGTAGAGGCCTGCCTGAGTCATCCGGCGTTTTATATACGAGAGGTATCTACGTTGACAGTAAATAAGGGGCTCCCGGTCCACACATCATAAGATAGGAACTAGTGACATAATCCTCAATTGTGTTAAGAGCAGTTCAGTCTCCAATATCCTGCCACTGATGTGTTTTTATTTTTAATAATCTAGTTCTGTCATTAAGTTAAAAAATACTTTTTGACAGCTTTTCTGTTTGAATTAAAAAAACAAACTTTGAAAGACAATCTTCTCTGGTATTCTATTCTTAACAGAAACACAATTTGCTAAGGCAACTGCCTTCCTTCCTTGCCTGTGCACAAGCCTGGCACGCTCCTCCTATGTCAGCCCTAGCCCCTCCTCTGCTATGCTCAGGTGCAGGAGTGCTCATGCATATTTATGAGCATCCACTAAGTGACAGAAGCAGAAGAAGCCCACGGAACACAACAGATGAAGGATAGAAGACAGGGCACACGGATTTGAAAATAACAAAATAATTAAATTAAAGCCGACACAACGTTTCGACCAGTGTAAGTGGCTTATACTTGACAAAGACCATTGTGGTCGAAACGTTGTGTCAGCTTTAATTAAATTATTTTGTTATTTTCAAATCCGTGTGCCCTGTCTTCTATCCTTGGCTTGGTACCTTGGCTTGGATGCAGCCTTTCGTTGATGGGAGCACCGCTCTTGCAATGTATTTGCTTTCTACCTTGGTGTGCAGCACTTATCCTATTGTCGCTTTGCTATATAAAGACATACATACATATAGGTGTGTGGATTTGTGTATGTGGGTGCGTGTATATATTAGTGTGGGGTGTGCGTGTATAATATATATTTGTATGTATGTATATATATATATATATATATATATATATATATATATATATAAATACAACTGTATGCTCATCTGCATGTCTTAGGCAGGTCTGCAACCCCACCTTTCACCATTATCACCCAGCAGCGTCACCTGTACTCTGCCGGAGCTCCGCGTGAGCGTGACCCAGCGGCTCCGCACCCGGCTGCTCCCGGGGGGTCGGGGGAAATCACCGAGTCTCGCCGAGGGAATGGCGGGGCTGCTCTCACCAATGCCCCATACCGCCCCTCCCGCTTTTATCATCCCGTCATTAGGTGTCAGATTTATTTTGTCACTTTGATCTTCTACTTCCATGTTGTTGGCATACACTCATAGTCACACTCGATCAGGAGTGGCCAACTCCATTCCTCAAGGGCCACCAACAGGCCAGGTTTTCAGGATATCCCTGCTTCAGCATAGGTGGCCCAATCAGCCCCAGCTTCAGCACAATGTCGCTCAATCAGTCCCTGCTTCAGCACAGGTGGCTCGATCAGTCCCAGTTTCAGCACAATGTGGCTCAACCAGTCCCTGCTTCAGCACAGGTGGCTCAATCAGTGGTAGATTGAGCCACTTGAGCTGAAGCTGGGATATCCTGTAAACCTGACCTGTTGGTGGCTCCTGGGGACTGGCCACCCCCGCCCTAGATGCATATATTGTATGTCTGATTCACTTTCACACGTTGTTTCATTTGATGGGCACTGTGATCTGTTTTGTCACATAGCACACGTTTTCTACATATATACATGTGTATGAGTATACAGTATGTGTCTACAAGTACATGCATGTTTCAATGTACAGTATATATGCACGTATGAGCGGGTGCATGTATGGCCCTATTATTTCCTCTGTTATTGATCCTACAACCTATATCCTTGATATCAACGTTTGACACTGTATATAAACTGGGGTTGCTGGGTGGCTTCTCCAAAAATACTGGATACTATGGTGAAAGGTGCGACACGCTCGAGACACACACACCCCCTTCTCATCTCTCTCCACTCCATGCTGTTTCCTCCTCTCCTTGGCTCCACCCTCAGGCTCCTGACACCTCCTCCTGATTGGCTGCATTACCTAGCAGCAGCTAATCAGGATGGAGGAAGCTGCTCAGCCTCCTAGCAACAGCCATGCTGTCTCCCTGCTCGGGGAAATCCTGCGGTCCCCCAAGCCGGTCAGGTCACTATGTCCAGAGATGTAATACTGGACACATACATGTTCAGAGAGGTAACACCAGACACATACATGTTCAGAGAGGTAACACCAGACACATACATGTCCAGAGAGGTAATACCAGACACATGCATGTCCAGTATTACCTCATTGTTTACTGGACAGTGTCCAAATACTGGACAGTCCAGTTCAATACTGGACACCTGGCTACCCATATGCTTCATTGAAGAGATGCGTTTTAATATGGGTCTTAAAGGTGGAGAAAGAGGCTGCCAGTCGGATGTTGAGGGGAAGGGCATTATTTATTATCTAATAAATAATATAAATTATTTAAAATAAATATATTATATACAGTAGCACTGAAAGTATACACAGCATCGTACCTTAAGATTTAAATGAATGCGTCCGTGATCCAAAGAGCTTACAATCTAAAATATTGGCGAGACTTAATAACCCGCCCATGGTCACAAGGGGAACTGACACGGGAAATGGAACTGGGTTGACCCACTTCAACGCGAACATTCAGTTCTGTACGATCTGTGAGGTGAAGAACGACCCTCTTCTCCTTCCTCTTAACCTACCAAAGCTTTTTAATGACTTCCAGAACGTTCCCAGAACCCTTTGCTCCACCACTGATGCTCAGTGAACATGGAAGGTGAAGCTTGTCCTGTTGTAGATTCTGGGGCAGACGGTCACAACGGCTGCAGACGGAACAAGCTCTGAGATTTAGATTCCACTGTGTTTCCCCTGGGCAGTGACATGTACAAATCAAAAAGAAAGTTGGAACGGGGACAGAGTGACAGAAGGAAGGGGTCAGAGGGGTGGCGGCAAAGAGTTGGAAGGCAGTGCCCCTACTTCACTAACCCAACAGCTATATCCCATCCTTATTCTTATTCTTCTAAATGTTTTTTTTTGGGGTACCAAACCCTGGTCATCTTGCTCTGTCCCACAAATACAGAGGGGGAGGTGTGGGGTCCCAAAAGTTTGGGAATCACTGATTTAGGGGGTCGGTGTATTCAACGTACTGGGAAGGGGGGTTCCTTTAAATGGAACAGACCACCAGCAAGAGCAGGGGGAGGAGGGGAGAGGAAAGGGGGAGCACAGAGAGGCATTAACATCCTGGGCATCTTAGTGTCCCTGCGTCCATCACCTTTGGATTTGGGGGGGGGGGGGGGGGTGGTAGTGGTGTAGACACCTGGAGTTTACTTTTTTAATGCCAGACAGCAGAAGGATTTTAGCAACTCCTTTTATACACGAAATGTATTACATTCCGAGCCACTTTCCTCCCCCCCGTCGCAAAGCCTGGCTTGTCCCCTCCGGCACTTAAAGGGTCAACTGAAATTGCACATCTTGGGCTACCTCACACTTTCCCTTTGAAAGGTCTGGTCTCCCCCCTCCCCCCACCCCCGCAACTAAGTGTCTCCGAGCTTCCAAAAGGACCAGGGCAGAGAGGGGAAGCCCGTCTATCAGGCCTATCTTCGGCTTGGCAATACCCTTGCTCGCCCTTGGGTAAATTTAGGCTTAGTTCTGCTCCCTCAGGCCCCAAGATGCATAGCTATTCATAGCTGATTCGTGTCAGCGTGCTAAGTATAGAAGCGGCATAGTAACCGGACACTGAGCTGCTAAGAACGGTCGCAGGACCTGCGTTCTCCTCTCCCCTCCTAGCTACGCTACTGCCCTCCTCTGCCCCTGCATGGTCAACTTGCCATGGTCCCTCCCTTCGCTGTCACCATTTGCCCGCAGCTGCTCCGTTCTAGCACTGTCACATAGCACAGTTGCGGACACCGACTTCTTATCCTTTTAAGGTCCTATTTCTCTGGCTGCCCTCCTCGACGGGAACCAGCTGGGGTTTATTCGGGAGATGTTAAACATATCTTTTACCTGAAAGCAACAGTTTGGGCCACCTTTACTAAGCAGTTTTCTGCCAACCGGGCAACCTTCATGCCCCATACCAGGCATCTTCGCCCCCCCCCCCCGCACAAGGCATCTTCCTGTCCTGGGAAACACCTTACAGCCTGTTCAAGTCAACGGGCATTGAGATCTCTTCCAGGGCCAGAAGAGGTCTTATGGTGGGAGAGTGTCAACTCTGATGATAGGTGCCAGTTATGTATTTAGTCATGAATCCACCCGTCAATTTTGAAGAACTAGGGCTATATACTAGTGGGTGACATATATATATATATATATATATATATATATATAAAACTAATGTGTGGTGGATACTTAGCTAAGCTTCAAATTGCAAAGCCAGTATAACCAGCCTCACACTGATGAGACCCATAAGGTCGAGATGGCTGTCTGTGGGTGGGGTTACTGCCTATGCATCTTAACCCAGGCGGTGCTGAAAAGCTGTGAAATGCAGCAAGCATAAGCTTATAGGGGTCCATGTCAAAATGGATTTGAAGCAAAAGGTGGCACTGTGTGCTCATTTGCATGTCATTTCCCAGAATCCCTTGCTGCAGTGGAAGCAGTGTGTGCTGGGTGATATGGTGAAAGGCAGGGTTGCAGACTGTCTTAAGACACGCAAATGAGCATACGGTAATTTTCCTTATATATTATATATATATATATATATATATTATACACACACATATACACATATACACGTATATACATGTAGAGGTATCAGTACCGTGTTAGCCGAGCTTCATAATCAAAAAAATAAATAGATGATACCGTTTGTGGCTAACGAAATGCTTTTATTTGTGCGAGCTTTCGAGATACACTGATCTCTTCTTCCGGCGATGTTACAATGAATGAAGCAGGATACTTAAAAACAGTGTCTCTGGAATGTTATCTGTGCTGGTTCTTCCCCGTGTGGAGAGATTTATGGCTAGAGGTCTTAAATGGTTCCTGAAAGAAAGTGAGGTAAAAGGTGTGTGGTATCTGTGTGAATATAAATGAATGGGAGCCCCACAGTGTTACAGTGCTTTACAAAAGGGGTGTGTGGAGTGGGAGTTAATAAAAATGGTGTGGGTAGGTGTGGAAATGTGGGAGATAGTATCCACACATACTTTTAGTTATGCCACTATGTGGTCCCTATTGGTGTAAGGGATGGAAAAACAAGGAGTATTGGTATGTGTAAGAGACAGCTGTGTGTGCATACATATAACACAGTATGTACAGACATGGTCTTTAGCGCTCATGGGAAGAGTGTTCACTTGTGTCAGTAATGACTCATAAAATTTGACTCTGTTTAGGCCACCGTTAAGTGTTCCGAACAGTTGCAATAATTTGATTTCATGCAACCGTCTCTCTTTCGGTGTTTCAAGATTACCTTTGAGTTGGCAACCCTCAAAGGTAACTTTAAAACACTGAAAGAGAGACGGTTGCATGAATACAAATTTATGCACAACTGTTCGGGACACTTAACGGTGCCTAAACAAGAGAGATCGAAATTTTATGAGTCATTACTGACACAAGTGAACTCTTCCCATGAGCGCTAAAGACCATGTTACATACTGTGCTATATGTATGCATACACAGCTGTCTCTTACACATACCAATACTTTATCCTATACACCAATTGGGAACACATAGTTCCACACACTTCTAGTTATGCCACTATCTCCCACATTTCCACACCTACCACACCATTTTTATTAACTCCCAATCCCCAACACCCTTTTGTAATCAATGCATACACTGTGGGTCTCCATTAATTTATATTCACAGATACATACACACACACAACTCTTACCTCACTCTCTTTAGGAACCATTTAACACCTTAGCCATAAATTCATCCACACCCGGGGGAAGGACAAGCACAGATAATATTCCAAGAGACACTGTTTTTAAGTATTCCCTTTGCTTGCTTCATTCATTGTAACACCGCTGGAAGAGATCAGTGTATCTCGAAAGCTCGCACAAATAAAAGCATTTCGTTAGCCACAGAACGGTATCATCTATTTATTTTTTGATTATATATATATATCTTTGCATTGCTTTGCATGAGTGGGACTCACTTTGAATGAATGACACTTTCTTCTAATGAGACTGCCTTTCATTGAGTGGGACTCACTTTGAATGAATGACACTGTCTTCTAATGAGGGATACTTGCTCCTAATGAGTCTCCTTTCCAATGAGTGTGACTCACTCAGAATGAATGAGGCTGTCTTTAATGAGTGGGGCTCACTCCGAATGCATGGGTATTCTCAGACCTGAATGAGCTGACCTCACATTCACCCCCTATCACTGCAGTATGACCAGGGACCTTTGATTTATAGAAGGTGACCCCCACGTGCCACTCGCCCTGACAAGGCAGCCAGCCAGGAGTTGAATTATCGTTATATCAACGACACATTACCATGGGGACAATGGCACAATCTGGGATCCGGGTCTTCACCCATAGATAATCAACAATAACTGATTAAATAACGAGCCCAAAAGGACGGAACAACTGTTCTTGCGCAGGTTGCCGACTCTGAACTTCTTTAACCCACGCTCGGCTAAACAACAAAGAAGATGAAGCTTTAGGGAAACTTATTTATCTCAGTCTCCTGGTGGCATAACCTAGCCACAGATATACACTGACTCCCACTGCTCCCATAGGTAGTCCACTCCCCGATACCTGATGTCTGCTTTAACCCTTTTTCTGCGAGTCTGACCATGTTGCATGCCCCACACCCCAGCAGCTTATGGGTTATAGGTTTTAGGGAACCCGAGTGAGAACATTAGAAGCGTGAGGGTGAGTGGACCTTCTAACCCTCTAACACTAAAAGAAAGGTGAAGGGCTCTTACGTGGGGTAATAGGGGGGTTTGTAGGTCACATCATCAACCTGGCAAGGGTCTCTGTGTTGAGGCTGTTGTAGGTCTTGCCTTCTTCTGAGAACGAGAATCGAGGTCCTTCTTCAGGAGTAGGTTACTGTGCTCCTCCTTCAGGAGTAGGTTAATGTGCTCCTCCTTCAGGAGAAGTTACTGTGCTCCTCCAGGAGTATGGTTATGTCCTCCTTCAGGGTAGGTTACTGTGCTCCTCCTTCAGAGTAGGACTGTGCTCCTCCTCAGGAGAAGAGTTACTGTGTCCTTCTCAGGAGTAGTACTGTGCTCCTTAGAGTAGGTATATGTGCTCCTCCTTCAGGAGTAAGGGTATACTGTGCTCCTCCTTCAGAGAGGTTCACTGCGCTTCCCTTCAGAGAAGGTTGCGTCCTCCTTCAGGAGTAGGTTACTGTGTGCGCCTTCAGGAGAGGTACTGTGCTCCTCTTCAGAGTAGGCTGTATCTGTGCTACCTCCTTCAGGAGAAGGTTACTGTGCTCCTCTTACAGGAGAGGTACTGTGCTCCTTCCGAGAGAGGTTACTGTGCTCCTCTCGAGGGAAGGTTACCTGTGCTCCCCCTTCAGGAGAGTTACTGTGTCTCATCAGGAGAGTGGTTAGTCGTTGCTCTCTCAGGTGTAGGTTATGTGTGCTCCTCCTTCAGGAGTAGTGTTTCTGGTTGTATTTGTCCTCCTTCAGGAGTAGGTTACTGTGCTCCTCCTTCAGAGAAGGTTACTGTGCCTCCTTGTCAGGGGTAAGTTTTGTGTCTGAGGTACTTCTCCTCAGGAGAGATACTGGTGCTCCTCCTTCAGGGAGTAGGTTACCTATGCTCCGCCTTCAGGAGAAGGTTACTGTGCTCCTCCTTTCAGGAGAAGGTTTACTGTGCTCCCCTTCAGGAGTAGGCTTACTGTGCCCTCTTCAGGTAGGTTACTGTGCTCCTGCTTCAGGAGTAGGTTACTGTGTCCTCCTTCAGGAGTAGGTTACTGTGCTTCCTCCTTAGGAGTAGGTTACTGTGCTGTCCTTCAGGAGAAGGTTACTGGGCTCCTCCTTCAGGAGTAGGTTACTGTGCTCCTCCTTCAGGAGAAGTTACTGGCTCTCTTTCAGAAGTTACTGTGCTCCTCCTTCCAGGGTAGGCTTAACTGTGCTCCTCCTTCAGGAGTAGGTTAATGTGCTCTTCTTCAGGAGTAGGTTACGTGCTCCTCCTTCAGAGTCAGGTACTGTCGCTCTCTTCAGGAGTAGGTTATGTGCCTCTCTTCAGGATAGGTTACTGGGCTCCTCCTTCAGGAGGTTACTGTGCTCCCTCCTTCTAGGGTAAGGTTACTGCACTCCTCCTTCAGGAGAAGGTTACTGCGCTCCTCCTTCAGGAGAAGGTTACTGTGCTCTCTCTCACGGAGAAGGTTACTGTGCTTCCTCTTCAGGAGTAGGTTATGTGCTCCTCTTGTCAAGGTAGGTTACTGTGCTCCTCCTCAGGAGAAGGTTACTGTGCTCCTTCTTCAGGATAGGTTACCATGGGACTCTCCTCCTTCAGAAGGTTACGTGCCCCTTCAGGAGTAGGTTAGTGGCTCCTCCTTCAGAAGGTTACTGTGCTACTCCTTCAGGAGACGGTTACTGTGCTCCTCCTTCAGGAGAAGGTTACTGTGCTCCTCCTTCAGGAGTAGGTTACTGTGCTCCTCCTTCAGAAGGTTACTGCGCTCCTCCTTCAGGAGAAGGTTACTGTGCTCCTCCTTCAGGAGAAGGTTACTGTGCTCCTCCTTCAGGAGAAGGTTACTGTGCTCCTTCAGGAGTGGTTACGGTGCTCCTTCTCAGGAGATGTATACTGTGCTCCTCCTTCAGGTGTAGGATAGGTTACTGTGCTCCTCCTTCAGAATGGTTTACTCGCTCGCCATCAGGAGAAGGTGTTACTGATGCTCCTCCTCAGGAGTAAGGTTACTGTGCTCCTCTTAAGCGAGTAGGTACTGTCTCCTTCAGGGAGTAGGTTACTGTGGTCCTCGCGGAGTCAGGTTTACTGTGCTCCTCCTTCAGGAGAAGGTTACTGTGCTCCTCCTTCAGGAGTAGGTTACTGTGCCCTTCCTTCAGGAGAAGGTTACTGTGCTCCTCCTTCAGGAGAAGGTTACTGTGCTCCTCCTTCAGGAGTAGCTTACTGTTCTCCTCCTTCAGGAGAAGGTTACTGTGCTCCTCCTTCAGGAGAAGGTTACTGTTCTCCTCCTTCAGGAGAAGGTTACTGTGCTCCTCAAACGTCCCGTTTTTATGGGTTTGTGTCCCAACGAATTTTCAAAAAGTTTTAGCACGTCCCGGTTTTTCGCGCCGATCGCGCAATGGGTTCTCACCGGCTGCGCATGCGCGATCGGCTCTTGTCAGCTGCGCCTGCGCAATCGGCCCTTGGTGGCAGTGCATTCGCAATCGACTCGTGTCAGCCACGCATGCGCGATCGGTGTGTGGGACGCATGCGCGACAGTTGTCCCGGTTTTTAACTGGGGAAAAAATTGTCACCCTACACCTGGGGTTGCATAAAATGGAGGTGCTGTGTGTGATTAAACACATTTAGGACGGTATCCTAAATGTATACAATATGTATGCCATTAAAAACATAGATAGGGGATATTTGTGGTTAGTATGGATACTCTGGGTTTGTAAATAAGACAGTAGTATTTGGACTGTAAATAATTAATTAGTATCGTATTACTATTTGGTTTGTAATAAGACTGTAGTGTTACTCTGGCACTGTACATAAGAGTAGTGTTACTCTGGTTTGTAATATGACTGCATGATTTCTATGGTTTGTTATTAGACAGTATTGTTACTCTCGGACTGTAAATAAGACAGTACTGTTACTCTGGTTTGTAATAAGACAGTATTGTTACTCTGTGACTGCAAAAAACACAGTAGTGTTACTTTGGTTTGTAATAAGACAGTATTGTTACTCTGTGACTGCAAATAACACAGTATTGCTACTCTGGTTTGTAATAAGAGAGTATTGTTACTCTGTGACTGTAAATAAGACAGTAGTGTAACTCTGGTTTGTAAATAAGACAGTAGTGTAACTCTGGTTTGTAAATAAGACAGTAGTGTTACTCTGAGACTGTTAATAAGACAGTTCTGTTACTCTGGTTTGTAAATAAGACAGTAGCGTTACTCCATACTCCCTAGTAACACTTTGACCACGGATGTACCCTGACAGTGCAGGCGAGTATTCTTCCCGGTGTGTATTAAGACGCTGATCATAGTAACACGGCAGGAAGTTGATATTCGGAGGGTGCGGGGGTCAGGGGAATATTTGCCCGGCCGTTTTAATAACAGTAATTATGTAACATGATCTGCAGCACATCCCCAGAGATCCCGCAGCTTGGCACATAGTGGGCTGGCGCTGGCTCAGGAAAGGGCATCCCCTGTGTGTGTGTCTGTGCACAGGGGCGGGAGGTGGCGCTGGTGTTCACAGAGCAGGGGTCATCCTAAATATGACAGAAAAAACAGGTGCTTACCTTATACTTTAAAATCAGAAATGAAAAACAAATACTGTAACCAACAATTGCGGTCTCTCTAGGTGATGAGAGGTAACCTTTAAATCCCTTCTGCTGTAACCCCAAAGAGGGAACATCCAAGGCCCTTAGTAAAATGTGAGAAACAGACAAAATAGGGGGAGCAAGGGGTTAACACATTCTGGCTGAAGAAACTGATATTGTGGAAAAAACAAAAGGAGGCAAAGACAAAAGGAAAAAACAAAGTCAATGGGGAATCCCCTCTTTGATGCCCGTGGTCGACCCGATTCCTCCCCAATACGGCAGTATAGGGTAAGTGGGGCAAAGAGCAACGCGTTTCGCCAATCCAACGGCTTCCTCAAGCTCAAAAAATGAGGAAGCCGTTGGATCGGCGAAACGCGTTGCTCTTTGCCTGGCTGTTTGTGACCCACGGAGGCTTCCGTAGTCAGTGTGAGCAGTCGCAGCTTGAGCTGAGTGTTACCATCTTCCTGCACTCCTGCACTCCGGACGCGGAGACCCAGCCGTCTGCGACGAGACGCCTCCCCCTGCCACGTTGGCGGGCCTGGGACTTGTTCTATGTGAGTGCTTTGTGGATTTTCTATTCTAATAAATGTTGTTTGAACCTTATGCTGACACCTTGCCCCACTTACCCTATACTGCCGTATTGGGGAGGAATCGGGTCGAGCACGGGCATCAAAGAGGGGATTCCCCATTGACTTTGCTCGTGAGCAAATACCTGTGTCCTAAACCTGGCTATCGTTCTGGATGGGTTAAGATATACCCCACAGATACCATGTTATCATCTGTACTTACACTGGGCCGTGTAAGTATTATATTATCATATTATATTATCCTTTCACCTTTTCCCTTCCCTCCCATTAGAGGCTTTGCCTCCTTTTGGGTTTTCCACAATATCAGTTTCTTCAGCCAGAATGTGTTAACCCCTTGCTCCCCCTATTTTGTCTGTTTCTGTCATCTTATATACTGTATGTAGGTAGGGTTAGTATAGGATGCTTTGTGTGTGTGGATGAGGTTAGTGTAGGATGCCGTGTGCTTGCAGGTGTGTGGATGAGGTTAGTATAGGATGCTGTGTGTTTGCAGGTGTGTGGATGAAGTTAGTATAAGATGCTGTGTGTGTATTGGCGTGTGGATGAGGTTAATATGGGATACTGTGTGTAGTTGTGGGGTGAGTTTAGTATAGGATGCTGTGTGTGTAGGTGTGTGGATGAGGTTAGTATAGGATGCTGTGTGTGTGCAGGTGTGTGGATGAGGTTAGTATAGGATGCTGTGTGTGTAGGCGTGTGGAATGGGATTAGTATAGGATTCTGTGTGTGTAGAGGTGCGATGAGAATTAGTACAGGATACTGAGTATGTGTAGTGAGATAGCGAGATACAGCACCAGACATTATGTATGTGCACAGCTGTGGGTAGCCCAGGATGCTGTGTTTGCAGAGGTAGTGTGACATAGTATCCCTTGGCT
>CM071578.1:1475291-1477791 GCA_036426205.1 Ascaphus truei | reverse complement strand
AAGAAGACTGGGACTCCAGGAATCCAGAAGAGGTGGGAGACAGCTTGCAAGGTCAAGAAGTTCTCATGGTGGAAACGCTTCCTCTTGGGGACGTTGTGTCCACATTGGATGGGGAACCTGAAGGTTCAACCAGTGAGGATGCTAAGAAGGGAGTGGGAGGTGTAGAAGAGGTGCCTGTTGCTGAGCAGCCCCTGTTAGAGGAGGCTAAGAATGTCCAAAAAGAAGATCCTCAGTCTGATGGTGAAGAAAAGGGTGAGTCTGAGCAGGGACCAGATGAAGGGGTTCCAGGAGAGAGTGTTGTGGAAGAGAAACAAGGCCTCAGTCCTGAAGGAATCATAAGGGAACCAGAAGAGTTGGATATGTCAGTGCAAGAAGAGGAGACCGCAAATGAGGACGGGGAGCAACTGGATCCCAAGAAAGATGACAAGAGCACAAGAGATGAGGGAGATGAGGATTATGATCCTCCACTGGATGCCAATGAAGCTGCCACCTTGGACAGTGACACAGATGTTGCGAAAACAGATACAGATAACCATGACTTTACCAAGGATGAATCAGAGGTTGTGCAGGAAGCTGGAGATGTACCCCAGGAGGAGATACCTGCAGAGGATCCAAATGCTAATGAAATCCAGGAACCCCTTGGCCTCAATCTTGAAGGAATCATAAGGAAACCAGAAGAGTTGGATATGTCAGTGCAAGAAGAAGAGATCACAAATGAGGACGGGGAGCAACTGGATCCCAAGAAAGATGACAAGAGCACAAGAGATGAGGGAGATGAGGATTATGATCCTCCACTGGATGCCAATGAAGCTGCTGCATTGAACAGTGACACAGATGTTGCGAAAACAGATACAGATAACCATGACTTGACCAAGGATGAATCAGAGGTTGTGCAGGAAGCTGGAGATGTACCCCAGGAGGAGATACCTGCAGAGGATCCAAATGCTAATGAAATCCAGGAACCTCTTCAACCTATCGGCATTTCAGAGCAGCTTGAGACTGAGCCAGATAATGCTGACCTGGAAGATTCAGAGGAATCAGAGAGTGCAGATGAAGAGGCCCCAGAAATGGGAGCAGAGTTAGATGACAGGAGTCAGGAGTCATCGAAAGAGGAGACAGCAGGAGAAGAGGAAATGGAGGAAGAAGAGGAGATAGAGGTGAAAGTTGAGGGGGATATAGATGGAGAGGGAATTTCAGGGGAAGATGACAGAGATGATATTGGAGAGGAATCATTAGAAGAGAAAAAAGGAGGAGCAGAAGAACCAGAACCAAGTGTCCAAGATGATGCACATGGTGAGAAGTCATTGGAAGAAGTAGTGAGAGACAGATCTGTGCCGGAAATCGCTCCATCAGCCGAGCCGGAGAACGAGGTCCAAGATTCTGCAGAGCAGGAGAGGAGTGAAGGGGAGCAGGCATCGGCTACGGAAGAAGAACCAGTGAAGACACCTGTAGTACCAGCTAGAAAAAGATCTGCGAAACCAAGACAAGCAAGACTGAAAGGTAGAGACCAAGGTCATCCTGCATCGGTCTTCACAAGGGAGTGAAGGATGATGTGTCGGTCAGAATGAAATGACTGGACCGCACCAATGTTGTCTTGAGAGTCTCAAAGAGATGAATTCTTCACTTAATGTTTAAGGAGAGGGCACATTATAGAATGATCATAGAGAAAATGTACCATCAGTTGCATGCAGCCTGCTCTTTAATGTCCTAGTCCAGGAGTGACCAACTCCAGTCGTTACGGGCCACCGACAGGTTAGCTTTTAAGGATATCCCGGCTTCAGCACAGGTGGCTCAATTAGTGGCTCAGTCTTAACCACTTATTGAGCCACCTGTGCTGAACCAGGGATGTCCCTAATACCTGACCTGTTGGTGGCCCTTGAGGACTGGAGTTTGCCCACCCCTGTCCTAGTACATTGATCCAATGGGTCGATGCTCCATTGTAACCCTACAAAAGATCCCTTTCCTGCTTAAAGATGTAGGAGGCTAAGGGGTACAAAGGATCCAATAGCTTTGTTGTCGTCCATTAGCTACAAGACGAACGTGTAACACAAGTCCCGTGTAACCAATTCCTATCTGTCAGGGCTGAAAATATATTATTTTTCCATTTTGCCCCAATGTTCCATTATTTACCCCAAAAATCTCATTGATTGTTTTTTTTTTTTAAAGTATATATTCAAATATGACATTAGGACTTTTATAGGGGAACATAAAGCCCTTGTGCCCGGTGGTGTGTTACAGGAGCCTTTGGCAGTGCTGGGGTGTTAACAGAATGATTCATTGTTAACGCAGGTTAACTGATGAAGCCGGCTTTAGTGTAAATCCAGAATATCGGAGCCTGACATATCTGGAACCAAACATGAGGGAGATGGGTGCAGGGGTACAGAGCTCGTAACCTCTAGGACTGGACAGCTCGGGAGATGGGTGCAGGGGTACAGAGCTCGTAACCTCTAGGACTGGACAGCTCGGAAGATGGGTGCAGGGGTACAGAGCTCGTAACCTC